>VYZP01052474.1:0-32214 GCA_013400635.1 Hypocryptadius cinnamomeus | reverse complement strand
ATCTCAAAAAATTTTGCGAACTGCAGAAGGAGTGTCCTAGCAAGTGCTGATATCAATAATGAGGGGAGAAGAAACCAGATGGAAGCTTATCTGCTTTACTGATTTTGAGGGATAAAGAAAATACAAGCACAAACTCTCTTTATTAGCCTGTATTTAGACGGTTCCTCACACCAAAATGATTTCAGCTTTTTTATCCTATTACACTGGATAGCATAAAACACACAAGAACTGAAAGATAAGATGATGTTAAGTCCATCTGTGTCCCTTACTTGCTGGCCCTGGGGTCAGGTCTAATGTCTTTCCTGAAATCATGAATTTTGCATTAGCAGCTCTGTGGCTGTCTAAGGCAGAGGCTGAGTTGTTTCTTCATTCCACTTGCTCCAAAATCCACTGATCACACAGTCTGCAGCATTTACCCAGCAGCTGAAGGTTCGGATTTACGTAAGTCGAGGAATGTGTCTTCCAATTCTTTGTCAACTGTTTTAGTAAACATACAAATTTTCAGAAATGATTGTTGCCTTTTTCCATGTATTCCTCCTCCCAATCTTCACTAAGGAAGCCACCAGCCTGTCATCTGCATCCCAATATGTGATGTATGTACAAAGCACAGAATGGACCCAGGTCTCACTGGGACACTTCCTGTAGCCCTTAACAGTGCTTAAATCCAGGAACCAAACAGCATTTGAGACCACCCTTTGGTAGTCTCTGTTAAGCCTCAGAGATGCCTTAACTCTTCCAGTGCTTACAAATCCCAATTGGAGTGCTTGTATCTCCTCAGACAATGCATAACAAACAACTGCAAGGGCATTCCTGACATTCTTGTACAACCCATGTCCTTTATTGGATCCAACCCTTCATTTTGGGTTCATACCAGGCTAGCATTTTTCATCTACCTCCTTCTTTCCATACAAGTGGATCCACACTTTCTTTCTCTGTCCTCTCTGACTTTGTGCATCTCAATGCCTTTTGTCATTTACTTTGAAGTCCTCTGTGAGCTTTGAGTTATTTTGAATTCAGACATTCCTAATGTTGTCCCGCTGTGTTCTGAACTACAGAGAAGTAGTTTAGCAGGCTAAAATAGTCCATGTTACTCACCTTTTCCTATTCATGCAGTAGGTTTGAAGCAGTTTCTTCCGTTTTGTATATCTGCAGGTTACAAACTTCTGCATTCAAGTTCTTGAACTTCATGCAGTTATGAATAAGTCCTATGAATTTATAACCACTTCTTTCAAAATCAGAGAGCTTAGTTTCAAAACTACCTGAATTTGTCCCTCGCTATTAAATTGAATCATTGTGTGAACACTTATTTTGAAGTTTTACTCCAGAACCAGATACCACAAAGCACACATTCCAAAACCAAGTTTAAAATTACATTAGTTCCTGATGCTTAAATTACTATTTGGAAAAGCACCTGTCACTTCTCACAGTCAGCAATTATATGCTCTATTGCAGCTAAGGAAACAGAAGAAGTAAGTTTTCAATATACATCTGGAAAGCTTATGAGCAAAAGGAGAAGTAAAGCAGCTCAGGTAGCTAACATTTTGCAATTACAGCCACGTATGTCTGCCAAGGTTTTATATTACAGAATGGACATGTAGTAAAGGACTAGTCAGGGAACAGGAAAAGCTGGCACAACATGATCAACAAAGAAGAGAGACAAGGAGGAAAAGAGGCTCTTCAAGACCGGTCGGAAACCACAAAAGAATTTGTTGCCAAAGCATGATGTCCTTTTTGGATTCCATCACAGTGATTCCAAATTATCAGAACTATTTATCTTTTAAATACAATTGCCAAGCTTTTTGTTCCTCTGCAAAATCAGGTTAGGTGGTCTTTACCCATGTTACCCAAGCAGGTCATCTTTTGAGGCACTTAGACCTAGATGGTTTCTTGTCTAGGCACATTTTCCTTCCTCATTTCTTGCAATCTTATCATATTAGTGATATGATAATCACATTAATGATACATGAATCACAGTAATGATATGTTTATCACATTAGTGATAGGAACTACTTTCATATTTTCTTTCTCTAGAGCAGTATATATCCCCTTAAATAAATTTACTTTCTGTTTCATTGCTTGTGTGTGTAGTCACATCCTTACCTTAGTTTCATCACAGAGACCTACTCAATGGCAAAGATGCAAATTCCATGCTTTCATTTAAAAGAGATAAGAGATATATATTTTTAAGCATGACTTTCAGTTCTCCTGTGTTTGGGAAACAGTTATGATATTCAATCACCTGAAGTGGGTAGAAAATATGAAAGGGAAATAAAGCAGGTGAGTAACATCAGCTTTGTGTAAGGTGTTAACACCAAGGGAGTTCCACACACCTCAGTGCAACTCTGGTGAAATGAGGCTTTGCCCTTGGAGCTGGGCCTTGGGGTGGAGATTTGTGAAATATGTGCAGCTGTGAGTGGTGGGTAGACAAAGAATTTGGCACTTCAAGATGTGTTTTGTCTCTCTTCTCTGAATGAGATTCTGTAAGTTTCCACAAGTGAGGAGGTGGCACTTCAGTAATTATTCTCCTCTCATGATTGCCCTTCTCAGTAAACATAACACCCTTGCTTCCATCAAATCCCAAATAAACCACTCGTTTAAGGAGATTATAAATCATCAGCCAGGAGTCAGACAGTGGGTATATACCTGTCAAGAGATGTGTTTTCTTGTAAGAATCAGCATGATGGTTTCTTTCAGACTGGAACAAGAAAGAATATCAGGACAGAATGGTAATTCAAAATTTTTTTTTTTTCAGAGAGTATGTTATTCACTACTACTGAACTGTGCATGCTATTCATAGGAAACAAGAGATTTTGACAATATCTGGTTGTCTAAACAAATTCTCCTACTTTCTGAGCCCAGTGCAAATCTGTTGAAAACCACAGGGTTAAACACTGGAACATCTGCAATATATGTGTAACATGGTAGAGGCTTTGATACAACACCTTTCAGAGAGCTGTAAAATAGCTGCTGCAGAAGGCCCCTCAGTCACTTCCAAATTCCAAAAAGTAAATGATAGCTAACAAGGTTGGCAGGGACAAAGAGATACAGAGCTTTCAGAAACATTGTCATTGGCAGCCCAAATGAAAAATTTATTTTTTCTGTGCTCACTGAAATAATGTCAACAGTCTTATTTTGCCTTACATCTGTATATAATTGCTTTTAGACACTGTTTAATAGTACTTCCTGAAAAATGAAAAATCTTCCAGATTGAATTATCACTTGGCTGTGAATAAGGAACTCAGTATTAAACAGAGACAAAAGAAAATTTATGCATGCAGGATGAATCAAAGATGGTTCAGACAAGGAGGTGATGTTGACTCAGACAATGTGAATGTTTGCAAAGCTATTCCCCGTGATGCTGCTCCATCAGACTCACAACTGTAGCACTGGTCAGCTCAGTCACCCAGCGTGAGGATCAAGGTTTGTTTCAGGATGTCCAGGAACAGCAGATGCAGGTAATCTGCTTTTGGAGCATGAGAAGCTGTTATTCCTATGGTGTGTTTAGCATGGGTTTCAGCCCTAAACTTTGTCCCACTGAGCACATCCATATTGAGAAATGGATCGATGCTACCCGTTAACCATGACTGATTGCAGTAATCCTTTCCCCTATCTTCCCCTCTCCTTCCCTCCCTTCCCCTTCTTGTCCTGCCATCAGCTTATGTTTCAGGAGGAAAGACCTGAGGAGAGGGAGAGGAAAAGGAGAATTCCCTCAGCTCAGGGCCAAGGACCAAATGGGAGAAGGCACAACCTTCTCACTTGCACTCTGCTTGTGGACCCCTGAGAAGCCAGCTTCACACAGGAGTACAATGTTCATTCCTGCCAAAATTCAGCCTCTGAGCAATATAACTATCAGTTCTCAATTGCATCAGCTAAATCTTCCCAGTGATGTTTTTTTTTTTCCATTCCTACTCCCATCCTTCCGTTCCCAAGCCAAATGAAATAACAATTAATTACAAACTTTAGCACAATGTGTGATCACATGTAAATACCATCTACCCTGCTAATAACATTCTTTTACTCTCTGAACCTGCAGAACCCACACTGCTATCAGAAACAACAAAGTTTTTCCTCTGACATTGCCACTTCTGTAATGAAATTGTGGGAGTAATTGCCTTAGTTCTTGTCCTCAAGTATTCTGGAGTTTGGCTTTTCAGCCTGAGAACTTTTCAGGCAAATATACAAACATAGCTGGGACATGATTAAGCAGAGATAGAGAAGCATGAAAACCACTGTTTACAAGAGAGCACTTATTTTACCCTGATTGCCAAAGTAGATAGCACCACAAAATTAAGTAGGTCAATTGTGTATTCTCCATCATAATCTCTAAGAACAAACCAATGGCTTGCTTTCCAAGCACCGTGCAAGACATTTGGCTGCTTGTGTGGAATTAAGCAGAGCACAGAATGGGAAAGGTTGGTCAGTAAATCAAAAAAGGTACCTCTGGCACAATGCCAGGATTTCAAATCTTTAGGAGAAATATGTTTTCATGTTGGAAGGTCATTGAACTACTTGTTTTCCAGATGGACTAATTTTACTCTCCCAAAGCAGTTGTTCATATGCAAGAGCTATTTGCTTCATTTGTTAATTTCCAAAAATTATTACTTTTATCAAGACTACTTTATTATTTTTAAATATTTTATTATTTTTCATTGAGGACAGTAAATGAGCAAGCCTTACTTTGACAGGGGGCGCCAAATGTTACATTCTTTTGACAGAGTAAACTGTAAAAAAAATAACATATGGAGATTACTCAATTCCCAGTTCTGGAAAATAATGCTTTCAGAAAGTTCTCAAGAGTCATAACTGCATATGAGTTTCCAAAGCACTGTGGAGCACATTGCTTTTCAATATACTCTGGAAAATAAAGTTAATAGATTATTTTGAATAAAAAATAGAACTGACATTGGAACAGGCAATACCAGACTATAACTTTCCTTTTTGTTCTCCATAATTTGACAAGAATGTTGAATCGTGCTGGAAAAAAAAGCCCCAGAAAGTATCTGAAAGTTCAAGAAAATATTTAATGAAAATGCATTTAAATTATGAAAACCATAATTAAGGTCATACCCTGACTCCAGTATAAAATTATTTCATGTAACACCCCAGGATGGAAGGGATCTCAAAAGATCATCTCATCCAACCTGGTTCATTTCCAGAGTAGCCATTATTAAAAGATTGTTTAATAAAACAAAAGAGACACTGAGTGATAAAGACACATTTAAGATATTGAGCAAATTTTGCCCTTGGAACAAACTCTGAAACACATTCCTGGCTTCATCTTCATCCATTAAATCAGAAGCAAATGCCTTCTCCAAAGAGAGACTTAAGTCATACTAAAAAGGTGAAATTGTTGAAATGTAACCCATGTTGTGACATACATCAAGATGGAAATGTGTTAAAGGTTCCTTCTTCCCTTAAGGCACTGCAATATCGAGAGCTAGTGATCTATATGAGAGGCACATAGTAAGTGATGAGCAAGATGCAGCATTGTGATTAATTCCCCTCCTCTTCAGTGCTTGCCCTGCTATGAACAGAGAGCTGAGAAGGGCTTAGATCCTACTGAACAGCTTCCTGCCTACCCTGAAGCTGCATTTGTCTGCTGGCTTTTACAAGACAGATGAAACTGGACTTAGCCTGTGGCAGGCTGTAATCATGCTTTATCAGCTCCTGATAACTTTGGATGACATTAGTGTGGTTAGCAGTTCTCAGTCAGGTGTGTGTCATGGCTGATGGATTGCCTGGGCGTGCTTTTAATTAGCAGGAAGGGCTGGATTTAAGAAAAGGGCTGTAGCTGCTGGGCCTAAGTCTAGCTGGGTGGTAAACTAGGAAAACACTAGCAAACAAAGAGCTGTGCCCCACCTTTAGCTCCTCACATGTGCTTTACACCTGGCCCGTTTGGAAGTGTGAGACAGATCTCGGTAATCACCTCATTGCTCTTGAGAAACATGATGGTGTTTTCTTAATTGGCTAAAACATTCATAAACACTGTCAGAACAATATTGTCCTTCTCCAGTTTTACAAACCTGGGCTCTTTTTCAGTCTGGCACAACACTGAGAACAGTGTCATCTGCACTCAATCCCACCTTAGTCTAACATGCATTCCTACCTGAAAAACAGAAGAGGTGAAGGATTTCTTGAATATTTCAGGAAGTTTCCCATTGAAGGGAAGGCTAAGACCAGCCAGACCTGAAAGCTAATCCATATGTGCTGTAGAAAACACCAGGTTTGGGCTTTCTGACAGGGTAAGCAGCATTGTTAGGAGTCAAGAAGGAAAAGTAAAAGATAGAGTCCTTTTCTGCTCTAGAGGAAATGGTCTGATGCAAGCACAGCTAGAGCAAGAATGAAGCACTTTGTGCTGCTCCCAGAAGCAATACAAAGAAATTTCAGGAAGAACCTATAGCAATTCTAGTGTTAGGCCTCAGAAGAAGTATGTCTGACATGTCATGGATTTGGAATGTCACTGGTGACAAAGCAAATGTGTTATTGAAGCTAATTCAATAAGGCCAATTATGACATGAAACTGCTGGACTCTACTAAATTCCATTTTCAAAATATGAGGAGGTCACAGGAATTGCTGCGTGGACGTGTAGGCATAGTTCTGTATTTTGTGCATCAGCTTGAAGGAATATCACCTAGTCTTTGCTGGTCCTGAAGTGCTTATGTGAGCAGGACAGGTTGGCATTGCTCACAGGAACTTGCATAGCATGTTCAGTACCTCAGTTATTTAAGACAGAAGGAGGTGTACATATGTGTGCTTAGGAGCAGATGCATTTCTACTGCCTTTATGGAAAGAATGACTGGCAGCATAGCAAAAGTCATGAGAACTGCACACTGGCAGCTACCCAAAAAATGTAGTAATTAAGCAGAGGGGTCTCTTCCCCACCATACCAGTATGGGACATGCCTGGGAGCACCTTCTTGAAGGAGAAGGAGAGATGAATCTGCTGCAGGAGGGCAACACTTTTTCCTTCTTGCCTAAATCTCATGTGAAGTGATAGCCTCCCAGAGGGCTGGTACCATGGCAGGCTGGTAGAGGCAAAGGGAGCTGTGTTTTCCACAGTCCTTATGACATAGGCTAAAGAGATGTGTAAGAGTTTTGCAATGTGATTATGTGTTGCAATTTTAAATAGCTATATTATCAGATTAAATACTAGGAAGGCACCAAAGCTTTTCTGGCACACAAATCATAGCATTAGAAAAGTAATTCAGCAGCTCCTTTTAATTATTAATTTTCATAATATTATTACTTTATGTCACAATATTCTAGGCAGTTTGGATTACTTTGTCACAGTTGGACCTTATCTTCAAAATCTTTACCATCAGGTTTATATCATCATCTATGTCCTTTTAGATCTATTCTTCATGTCAAGCTGGTTTCTCTCTGTCTGTACTCAATAACATGGCACAGTACCCAGAAAGGGTTATTTGCATGTACTTTTAAATACACTCATTCAAAACTACTAATACAATCAGATAACATGAACTATGTACAGACAGGGTTTGTGATTCCTCAGTTCCGCCATGGTTTCTGCCCACAATGCCCTGACATTTGGATAAAGGCTCCCCAGGGCATGTCTCCCTTGTGTCAGGGCAGGACCTGGCTTCCAGGGCCCATCCAACCCCCCCATCCAGGAGCAGGGCAGCCAGGATGACCAGGACAGCTCCAGTCCTGGGCAGTGGTCACCTCCCTGGGGATAAGGGCAGGCTGTGGCCAGGCTCAGGCATTGGCCCGTGGGTGCAGATCTGAGTCAGGGTCAGCAGGGCCCACAGGCAGGTGCAGGCTGGGCTGCACCACAGTGGGGTCTGTGGCTCTTCTAAAGATACAGCACCAGAGATTTGTCTTCAGAGCAGCTTCCATGGGAAGGGATGAGCCCTGGCTATGGACTCCTCAATCAGGGATGTTGTAGACTCATAGAATCAGTAAGGCTGGAAAAGACCTCCAAGATCATCAAGTCAAGACTTGACTGACCACCACCTTTATCAACTAGATCATGACACTAGGTGCCACATCCAGATATTTCTTGAACAGCTGCAGTGGGCATCCCATTACAATGCTTGACTATCCTTTCAGATAAGGGGTTCTTTCTGAAGTCCAACCTGGACTTTCCCTGGCCCATTTCCATTCATGTTGCCCCTAGCTGCCTGGGAGAAGAAGCCAATCCCCACCTGGCTACAACCTCCTTTCAGGTAGCTATAGAGAGTGATAAGGCCACCTCCTTTCTCCAGGCTAAACACCCCCAGATTCCTCAGCTGCTCTTCTTATGACTTTCACCCAGCTCCATTGTCCTTCTCTGGGCCTGCTCCAGCACCTCAATGTCCTTCCCAAATTGAGGAGCCCAGTATCTGAGGTGGGGAGTCACCAGTGCTGAGTACAGAGGGACAATCACTTCCCTAGTCCTGCTGGCCACACTATTTTTGATGCAAGCCATGATTATTTTGGCCTTCTTGGCCACCTGAGCTCACTGCTGGCTCGAAAGTGTTCTCACACTTTGCACAGACCTGAGGTCATACACATTGGGTGTGAGGTGCCTTGGCCATGAGGGTAGGGTAGGGGATCCTGGGCAATGTCTGATGGGTGTCAGGCCATGCTGGTGGTCCCCATGGAACTATTTCCAGGGTCCATGCAGCTCCCTGGCTTGGAGTGGGGTGGGTGATACATATCCATTCCCAGTGCCCAGTGAGCCTGGGTTGATATTGTTGAGTGTCAATATACGGTCCAGGTCAGGCAGTGGGGCAAGGGTGTCAGACATCCTTGAAGAGCTCCAGGGGCATGGGAGGAGCTGGAGCTGCCCCAGGTTAGTTTCTGGGCTGGGTGGAGGCGTTCAGATGCCACTTAGGAAGACAACCTGGAGCTGAGCCGGAGCTCAGGGCTGTGCAGAGAGCGAACACTGTGGAGAGCATCAGGGCAGGCATGCTGCACTTGGACAGGAAGGGTCAGCAGGGCCCAGGCCTCACAGCACTGGAGCTCATGGTGGCCTGAGGTGGCCAGAGGGCAGAGGGGGCTCCCCACGGGGGTGGCAGAGAGGGCCCTCAACCAGGGAATGGGACAGCCCCAGGAACGACAGCCCAGTGTCAGACACAGCCCAGTGATCACTAGGGTCCAAGGTCAAGCTGGCAAGTCAAGACTACAGGTCAGGGACAGGGTCCAGCTCTGGATCAGTGTCCCATGGCCCAGGACAGCCTGGGCTACCAGGCACCAGGCACTGTAGCTCCACCAAGGACCAAGCTTATAAGCAGATCCCACCAGGCAGAGAGGGACACCTGCCATGGCTTTTCCGCAGCACCATGCTGGCTGGGAGTCTCTTCCCACATCTCCAGCAGGAAGGGAGATGTGCACCATCAGCTGCACCATTTGTAAGCTTGCCTTAAGCCCTAGCAACCAAACCTCTGGGAAGGGTGGATGTGGATGCACTCAGGGCACTTACACAGGTTTCCTCAAGGCTGAGTTCACTTGTATGACAAACTAATGATTTTTTCAGCATTGTGCTTCAGTGTTTATGTGTGTTTGTAGCTCTTATAGCACAATATATCTGTTACTTCCCTCTTTCCCAGCCTCCTTGCTTCTTTATCTGTGTTGCAATCTTTTCACTTGGCATCTATCGTCATTCAAAGCACTGAACTCTTCTATCCATTGCACTCTGGAGCTTGTTCATGTCTAACACTACAGCTTCCAGTAATGCTATCAGTATACTGTAGCACAGGCTTACTCTAATAGAGGCTGGGTTTGATCAGTTCATTCTATACAAACCATGATCTCTTCATTGAGCCTATCACTTCATCTATAACCGTTTGGAAGTTCTCAGCAAAGCACGATGACTTTGAATTTCACCCCAGCTTTCAGCACTGATCAAACACATGATTTGTCCTATCGTTCTAACTTCACTGCATTTTAGCTCTTGGCATTTCATATTTTTATGTAGACAAAGCCATTTTGTCTTTTTGTCACTTACTGCAAGTCTAGGTTGAGTGCCAGCAGCAACAATGCAGTTAATGACAGCAAATGTCTTTTATCCAAATAAGTTGCTAGTGCCTAATGTCAACAGCATAAAATAAGAAACATAATGCTCTATCACCCTAAAGTAGCATTTTCAAATTCATTTCTTATCTTTAATGCCCAGTGAAGGAACATGATGAGAAAAAAAAGTTAATCCCATGTGTTTTTATCTTCACGCCAAACACTGATTTGAATCAGTTGTTCAAAATCCCAAACATTCTTAGACAAATATTCAAGAAGTGCTTATATAAATAATGCACAAGTGAGCAGTTTGCCCTTTAAACAACTAACAGAAAATGCTTTAAAATGTAATAAAGCACAGCTTGTACCTGCATAGGTATTAAATACATACATACATATATATACCACATAACTATATATATAGTTATGTATTTTCCTAAACACATGTATGCCTAAATTGTATAAATTTAGTGTAAACCCTGAATTGGGTTACCTGCTGTATCCATATATTTGCAAGGCAATTCTCCTAGTGATAAGGATATGAAGTTTTTCTTTCCCTTCTACAGCAATATCATAGAATCATGTAGTAGTTTGGCTTTTGACGTCCTTTTAAAGACTACCTAAATACAAATTCTCTGCAATGAGCTGGGACATATTCAATTAGAGCAGATTTCTAAGAACCCCATTGACCCCGACCTGAAATATTTACAGGAATGGGAATACAAAAATTGTACTATTAATAATGGGATTATACTATATACATGACACTAATATAATCATATTAGTATTGTGACTGCAGTGCTCAATAAGAAGCAATACATTTGGGATGAACATTGAACTGAGTTTTCCTTCTCTGGTTATGTCACCAGCATTTCATGATTAACAAGTTGAACAGCAGACATCTCAAACTGCAGCTGCTGCATAACACTGTAATGTTGGAACATTATATTCTACTTTTGTTATAGTCAACTATGAAATTGTCTTTTTCCTCAACTTTCCCACTTCCAGTGATTTCATTAGTCCTTGAAATTCCTCTCTAGGCGGTATACCTTCAGCCTATGCCTGCTACCCTGCTTGCTTGATTTCTAGGTTACATGCATCTGGCAGAGACAGCAGAAGTTGGTGCTCATCTGGAATGCACCCTTCCTTTTTTCAACACCGTCTCATACTTCACTGCCAGTTCTCAGGAATTCTTTTTGTGTTTGTGTAATAGGACCAGTCATATTACCATACAGCTGGTGCCTTGCCTGACTGAATTTAGTAGAGATGTCTCTGGGCATTTGATTTCTTTACACACTGTTTTCACTTCTTTGACTTCTCCAGAAGTCTTGAGTCACGGATTCTGTCTTTGTAACTTCTAGTTTTATTGCTTGTCCAACTTCTGGTTGCTTAGGCCTTCCATAGCTTCCTGGCAGTGCTCTGGATCAATTTGCATGGTCCACCCACTCTGCATAGAATTTCTTCAGCATAACTGATTATTTATCTCATACATTGTTGTTTTCATGTCACCTTAGGTACCTCCTTTGCAGAGCTCTCTTCTCTCTTATCCGGATAACATCAGGATTGATTTCCACTTGGTTCTTTTTATTTTTTTTACCATAATTTTCTCCACAACTGATTCAGTTAGCTAAGTGTTTGTTCTAGCTGTGTTTGTCTTCATGAGTGAAATGTGTTGTCAGCAGCCAGATCTGTATCAGCATTGGGAACTCATCCAATTAAAAGTTTACAACAATTGACATAGGCCGAAGTAGAATTCACAGACTGAAAGCTACAGCTTACCTGTGTAAACATTCTTGTCCTGCTGCAGAGGCGTCAACTGCGTTTAAGAACTGGCACTGGACATTTAGAAAGATAATATCAGTAGTAAAAGAAATATTGCATGTTACTGGCACAGTGTTAACAGAGACAGCAGTATGTCACATAATCAGTTACTGTATCTGTGGAGTTTGGGGAAAATGGTTCAACAAAGGCCCATAGCAAAAAGTTTTCCCTTTTCCAACTTCATATTTAAAGAGCCCTTAAACTCCTGGCTGGTTTCCAACTTTTTGTCTGTTCAGTAACAGAGAAAAAAGTTTTGATATAATGGAAAACAGCATTAACAGGTTAACTTTCAACTTCGCCTTGAACTTCTTAAATGACTGATTAACTTACTTCTTACAGTTTATAGAAGAAATGAGGGTTGTAAACAGGACTGCTTACTTCTTTCTTATCACTTAAGTATCTGTTTAATTTATTCATCACTCACACACTAACTCTCTAGAAACAATGCAGGGTGAAGTGCTTGTGACCATGAATTCCACAGTCATGCACTAGAAAACCAGGACGATGAAAGCCAAGAAACCACTAAGTCCTCCTTAAGCCATGAAAGTGTAGTCTGCAGTTCAAGTGGTGTCTACAGGCACTTTCCACTGAAGTAAGCAGCCTTCAGTGTCCCACCAGCATAGCAGTGATGGGTTTGTACTGGATGGGATGTCGGTAGAAAACGATCTAAGAGTGAGAAGGGAAAGAGACTTAGGAGTATGTATTGCAGTTTTTCTAGAAATAGAAATGTGAAAACACTTCCCTTGATGATAGCATGAAAATGGGTTTAAAAGAGCAAGGTCTTACTGAGCAAGTACCTATGTCTTAGATCCAAGTCACTAAGAAACAGACAAGTAGCCCTGTCCTGCTGAGCCTGGGTAGGTGCTCACAGGCTGTATTGATAAGGCACACTGCTGTGAATAGCAAAAAAGAGGAGTAGGGAGGGATGAGAGAGTGTTTGCATACACACATCCTTGCTTTTCCAGTCCAAATGAGCAGCTTCTGAGTTTGGGGAGCTTTTTGGTGGTTCTGTTTGGTTTGGTTTTTTGGTTTTGGAGATTTTTCTGTCAGTGACAACACTCAGGGAAAGTCCAGAACTAGGCCTGAATTTAGCATCAGATGTAAAACATGTCTTTGAGCTACTCTGAGTGCTCAGCCAACATTAGTGTCACTCAGAGGGTTTAAAAAAGAAAAAAGATACCTATTGAAATGTCTTCTCAGTATTCTGTGTGAATTGCATAGTCTTTGACAAACAAAAAAGCAAACCCAAAACCAACTTTTTGTATGGTACATACAGAACAAAAAATAATCTCAGCTCTCAGGTATCTGCTTCAAAGCTGGACCCATTTCTGTATTCTCCTCCATGCCCTTTCAAATTTAGTAAAAAAATATATATGAAAGATTACATGAAGTTTGACACATAACATAAGAAAAATGTTATTATATTATTTAACAGCAATGCAAAATTTCTTCCTTCCTGTGTAATATTGTCCTCAACATTAAAACAACCTGCTATACTATAACGATGCTCTGTAGCAAACCCCCTTTTCATGTCTTTCAAGTTGTCTGTGTTTACAAAAAAAATTCTATTTACTCTAGATGTGTGGGATGTGAGCCTACTAATTAGTCTGAAAAGAAATTCATTCTTGCGGTGTAATTTTCTGGTCTGCACAACCAACCTTTTGGGTCCTCCTTCTCAGTGCTGAGCCAAAGGCTGGTTAAAGTGGGAGTACCAGATGATGGTTCAACAGGACAGTCCCAGTGAAACTCCTCTTGCTCTTTACAATGAATGTTAGTGATGTTTTATTAGCCTTGTTTAACCCTTCTATCAGCTGTGAAAACTCTACAGAAAAATTCCAATGCCAATGCTCAGGGTGGGATTTTATCACAGCAGTAACAGGTAGAATCAACACTAGAAGTACCCAAAGGGAAAGATATAGACGACTGTTATTGACAAAAGTGAAGGCGTACACCCAATATTCAGGGTGATTTCATGTCACCAAATGGGATACACTAGCACCAAAGAGAAAAGGAGTTTGCTCCTTCTTTAGGAAGGAGGCCAAAAGTACCAGGAAAGGTATAAATGCATCTGGAAGTTGGGAATTTTAAAAGAGTGAAGGCCACACACGTCTGCAAAATTGTGTGTATGACCCACTCCAGTAGTGATTGTATACTCAGGAACTGAATTAGAATAGCTGTTGCTGTGTGGTGCTGTCAGTGCCTGCTGCTTTAAAGATGACATTTTATTAATTCACTTGCATACTTGAGGTTTCTTCATGGCATGAGGTTGCAGGAGCTCAGCCAGTGGTGGGACAGATGTTCCTGCACTATGTATTTCATGCAGAGTGTAAGAAGCAGTACCTTTTCTGCAGTGACCAAGTGAAAAGTCTCAGTGGGGCTGTATGAGGCTCATTCTGCTGACTGCTGCAGCTGCATCGCTGCTCAGGGACCACTTGCTGTTTCTCTTGTTGCTCTAGATCTGCCATTCTACAAATATACCCACAGACACTACCTCCTCCAGTTTTAGAGCTG
The DNA here is from genome assembly GCA_013400635.1 of Hypocryptadius cinnamomeus. Taxonomy (NCBI): domain Eukaryota; kingdom Metazoa; phylum Chordata; class Aves; order Passeriformes; family Zosteropidae; genus Hypocryptadius; species Hypocryptadius cinnamomeus. The sequence goes on along the minus strand of VYZP01052474.1, from coordinate 17,928 downwards.
CTTGCGTGGTGGCTGGTTATGCCTGAATTAATTTCACAGCCTTTCAATGAGTTATTTTTCAAGTGTTGTGTGATCCTCCTAAAATGTGGTAATCCGTTAAATAGCGCTGTACAGTTTGGACTCTGAACCTATTTTGCTGGATGGAATGGTTGTAAGTTTCCAATTAACTAAAAATTAAGCATTAACTGGAATACTTTATTGGAAAAAAATGAAAACAATTAATTTTTACAATTAGAAATTAGTAAGTAAGTACTAGTAATTAATTTCTATAAAGTTGTACCTTGACTTTCTTTCTAAATATTCATAATGCCTAGGGCCTTTCTTAAATCACTCAACCATGAAAATTTCTTTCAGCCACATTAACTTTCTGTAGCAAGTGGTATTGAACTTGTTCAAGTATAATTTGCTTATGTTATGCCTTTTTGCTTACACACGTGACTGAAGTGCTTTTCTCTCCACACAGTGGCATTAGTAAGTACCTGGTTTACAGAGAAACATGCTGGCAATACAGATTATAGCTTTCATATTTTGTTTCTGTGGTCTGGGAGCTGCTATTGCTGCTACTGCATCAAATGAGTGGAAAGTCACTAGTCGAGCATCATCTGTTATCACTGCAACCTGGGTCTTCCAGGGTCTTTGGATGAACTGTGCTGGCAACGCACTGGGGGCTTTTCACTGCAGACCTCACCTTACCATCTTCAAAGTAGAAGGTAAGGAAGCATAATTTAACTGGAACTTATGGAAAGCCATGTGTATTGCAAGATGAGAGCCTGAGGAGTTAGAGATTATTTTGGCTTGTGCAAGAGATTCTGTTTAAAGCATTGTGATGAATATAAGTAAATGATTTTGTAGGCAGAATATCAGAAACAACTCTGTAGGAATGATGTGTATTCCAAGAAAGGCAGTCAGCTCTACTCTGTGGTTGGTAATATGTGATAAGTATACTGGACATAGTGCCAGTAATAAACTGTCAGTATCAAACCAGTGTTAGCAGAGAAATGGACTAAACAGTCTTACAACTCTAATTTCCACGGCAAAATGAGCATCGTGCTTGCTGGACAGTGAGAGGGAGAAAGATACAAGGTCTGTGACAGCTATTGGTGCTCTTTTTAGTGTCTGAAAAAATCAGAGAGCAAATAACCACATCCACAAATATGTGCATCCTGTGCAAATACTCATATACCAGGAATTAAGTGCTAGTGCATATACTTGCTTGTATAATGGCCTAATATTTTTACTTCAAAGATAAAAGGCGTGCTGTTTCAGAATGTCCATTTTAATGGAAAGTGTCAGATTTGTGAGCCATTTATCAGAGCATAGAAACGAAAGGAGACTCTTGCCTTCTGTCAGAAACAGCTTTTCTCAGAGGTAGGGGCTAGCTGTAAGTGTACCATGCAATGTGTTTTGTGTTTCTCTCTATATGTAAAGCAGTGAATGAAGAGGTTTGGTTTTGTTTGCTGTTAAGCCTAGTGATAGTAGGCCAAATAGTGTTTTCAGTGAAACTGTGTGAACACTCATGAGGGCCTTGGCAGAAGGGCTGCTCTCCCTGGGGTGCACAGCACACAAGCAAGATGGAGTCAGACTAGAGTAGGAAAAAATGCATTAAGACACCAGTGTTTTAGGGAGCCAGAAAATAAACCCAGGCTAGACAGAACCAGTCTCCCAAAGCTTTTATGAGACCAGAAAGAAGCACAGTTCTAATAACAGCCAGTGGCTGAATGAAATAGAAAATGTAACATTGCGTGGTTGTTACCATATGGTATGTTACATAGACAGGGTCGTGGACTCACACATATATGGAAGCATGGAAGCTTGGGGATGTTCCAGATCCTTACCTTTTTTTGCCTTTCATGTCCCTGACACATCGGACTACGTGCTGTGACATACAGATAAACTCTTACACATACAGACAATTTTGAGATAAAACTCGGCACAATTTCTCTACATGTTTTGTGGTGCCCTGTTTCAAATCATCACACACCACCCGTGAGAAATGTGAATGGATAAGAAGGGTGTTGTTTCTTTCAAAGAATGCTGTTCATCAAAAATTACTTAAAAGGCACAGAAACTCACACATATTTTTGAAAAGTTAATATTGTACTTTGTAAATAACCATTTATGCTTTTTTTCTGCCAAGATTTAAAGGAAAAAAGTCAGGTTTTCTTCCCAGGAATTGTTTAAAGCACTGTAAAGTAACTAGAAAGCACCATTATTGCTATTGTTAGTAGCAAAAAATCTGCTTTCAGAATAATCAGATGTAATCTATTTGCCACTTTGTATTGTTACTATTATTTTCATCACTGGCAGATTGAAATTTGAATAAACAGAAAATGCATGTTATGCATGCATTGTTGAAATATCTACTTAAGCATCTGAGTAAGATTTTGCATGTTTGTTTTTTAGAAGAATATAGAGTAGAAATTCATTAATTAAAGTAGCACACTCTTGTTCAAGTAAGAGAGTAACAAGCTGGTGTAATGACATTTAGGAAGTCTAATTTTAACTTGCCAGTGCATGCACCAGCAAAGAATAATGTTACATGTAGCACAAACACTACTGGGAAAGAGTGAGGTATTCAGCTTGGAAAACCTGCTAAACATAAACTCCTGATAATCCAAGGAAAACAAGAGTTCAACAGGGAAAGGGCTTTGCACTGTCACTCTGTCATGGATTGTAAAACGATAAAATACTCAGATTAAAGAAGTAATGAACCCTCTGTCCTCAGAGCTTCAATATATCATTATAACTTACATACTGAGGCCAGAGAGGGCTGGCAATATAACTTCTCTTCTGCACGTACATCTTTTTATGGACTCTATTTGAAATTTTTCCTATAGCCAAAGACAAATTATACAAGTTCCTCATTCCATTCCTATCTTTCTATTTTCAGGTTACCCTACAGAAAGTTTTAGCAGTAACAGCAACAGTAGCAGCAACAGTATTATGTTACTGTAGTAAATCACTCCTACTCCAAAGCAGATTCATTTGATCATTAAATGTTTAATTGGAATTTTTGTGAGGATTTTGCAGGGGAGGCTTCCAAAGGGGGTCTATGAAGTTTTAAGGAGTGGGTTTTTTTTTTGTTTTTCACAGAAAAAAAAAAAAAAAAAAAAAAAAAAAAGAAAGAGATTCCAGAGGCTTTGCTCTGAGCAGGATTACCCTGCAGGTGTAGGCAGTATGTAGATATCTGCCAGAGCTGACTTTCAGCTTGAGAACAAGTTGTGCTGATAGGAGCATAGGAAAGGCAGTGAGAGCTCAGCTTCTGCAACCCAGCCCAGGTACAGATGTTGAGAGATTCATGTTTCTGGAAGTCTGGGTTAGCAGGGCCACGCTGCTAACAGTATCCAAAGCTATATGAGGCTGTTGCTGAATGTCCATGTGCATTCACATGTCCAGCCACTGTGTGCTCTGCTGCAGTGACTGAAACATTCAGATGAAAGATCTTAGAAGGAGATCCTGAAAAGTAATAGCATTGTAGCTACAGTCATTTAAGGCAATGTTTGTGGAAAGAAGCAATATCTTTTATTAAATCAACTGCTTTGGGAGAAGTATGCAACAAAGTCATTCATCAGATCTGACACAAATACAACAAGCTTCAAGGTAAATATTATCTGGGAACATTGTCTCTTCAGTTAACTTGGTTATGATTATCAGAGCATCAGATACACCCATGGAAATTGTATGACTAAAACCAAGATACCATTACTCACAAGCATACACTCACACAGCCAATAAATGCCTGAAATTAAAACTAGCAGTGAGACAACATTTTTTCAAAAAGAGTAACCTTTGATTAACCACTCGGTCCTTATCAGCAAGAAAGATAAAGCATGATACATAAAGCATGAGCTTGAGAATTGAAACTCTGGAGTCATGAATTCTAGAAAGATACTGACTTTTTCTGGCAGAGTTTAGACCCAGCCTGCCTCCTGCTAACTCCCCCATGCTTCACAGGTAATAGTTAACCTCTTTTGTCATTCTTCTCATGGATATAATTCTAAATTCTTACAATGACAGAATTACTCAGTTTTGACGAGAACCATCTTTTAGCTATCAAGCATGGCTTAGACTCTTTATTTAGGTATTTTGACTTCGATGGTGTTACACAGAGCTGTTTCATTCACATAAGGTAAAGAACTGTAACTAGCCAACTGAGCTGTGTCTACATCCATTTTCTATGACACTTCCTCAGTCTGTCAGGACAGTTACTAGGCTTCTTCAAACAATTCATTTGGCATTTTGCATGCCTTGCCTATGGCACTGCTTCATGACCCTTGTATGTTCTGGTTTTCCATACCATGAGTTCAGGGAGATGTACAAGAAATTTGGATAAATCTGCTTCCTTGAACCTTTGCTTTTTTGAGCCTCAAATCTCCTGCTGGCATCTTGCCAGTGCCTGTTTTGGCAGAGCTTGATGGGGCAAATAGTGCTATCCTGGTGGTAGCCAATATGGAGCAGGCAATGCCCAGCTGTTCTGGGTCACATCAGCAAACCAGTTCAGGGTTGCTTTTTCATGATACTGCCACTGCAATGCAGATAAGCAGCAGAAGGAAGCTGATACCAGACAACTGCTATTGCAGCACGCGTACCCAGAGCAGCCTTGCATAGCCAAACACCATTTGGGTTCATCAGGGTGTGGGGGGCAATTCTAGCTGGGCTTCAGGGTGATATTAGCAATTTTGCAAGAGAATTCAGCCTCTAGAGCAGGAAAGGACTGACATGAGAGTGCCCCTTACTTGACAGAAACTTACTGGCAGGGAAAGCACACTATGCATTAGTTTGGTGCAAGTCAACAAGCCAGCCAGATACACACACGGCAGCCAAGGCCAGGCTTCTCCTCAGCCTTAGAGGAGGTCACTTAGTGGCTTTACACCCATCCTGAGTGGCTTTGCAGGGGGTCGGGCTGCATGAGCGTTGGGGATGGAGACTGCGCTCCTGCTCCCTGCTGCTTGGCAGATCCCCGTGCCCTGTCCNCCGTCCCGCCGGGCCCGGGGGAGGCGGGCGCGCTCCTCTCTCCATGGTGCTGCAGGAGCGGCCCCGGGGAAGCTTCGGCCGTGCCCGGGAGTGGTGTCGCCCGCCCGGCTGGGGACAGCCAGCTGCCCAGCTCCCTGGAAAGGCGGCGTGCCTCGCCCCGGCTGCCCCCGGGGGAGTCGCCACAGGAGAGGAGAGGCTTAGCTGTGCCCAGAGCCCGGGCAAGCAGCAGCTGTGTGCGCTTTGGGGGATCGCAAGGGAAGGGGCCGGGCTGTCTGCCCGGGGCAATTGGCTTCAGCTATCATCAGGAAGCGAGAAAGCCACCGGGATGGCTTTCTTTTGGCTGATGGTCAGCCACAGGGGACTCTGCCGGAGGATCCTCCGGGTAGTCACAGGGACAGAGTCACGGGGGTCGTGATTAACCCCAGCTAGAAAGCACGCAGCTGGTCACTCTCCAAACACCCACGGTGGGATGGGGAGGAGAATCAGGTGATACCCGTAGGCTGAGGTAGAAACAATTTAATAACTGAAATAAAGCAAATTGTAACAATAACAACGACAATAATAATAGCAGTAACAATAGTAACAATAGGAAAAAGAGAGAGAAGAGTAAAACCCAAGACAAAGACGTGATGGACAGTGTAAGTGCTCACCACCCACTGACCGATGCCCAGCTCATCTCCGAGCAGCAATCAGTCCCTCACAGACAATGCCTCCCTGCCCCAGTTCATGTGCTGAACATATCTGTGGTATGGAATGTCCCTTTGGCTATTTTGGTTTATCTCTGTTTTCTCCCAGCTTCTTGTGCACTTCCTCACTGGCAAAGCATGGGAAACAGTAAAGTCCTTGATAAACACTACTTAGCCACAACTAGAATATCAGGGGGTTATCAACATTACTTTCATTCTGAATCCAGAACACAGCACAGTACCAGCTACTAGGAAAAAAAAAAAAAGTAACTCTACCACAGCCAAAACCAGAACACAAGAACCAATATTAAGGTTAGAGGATAACTGCGTCAAAGAACTTTCCTGTACCAAGCAAATCCTTCTAGAAGTGCAAACTGAAGGGAGGTATGATTGATCCATGTTTGTTAGGCTGAGCCACCCCTCTGTTGAGCTTTTCTGTTCAATGAGTACAGCATCCATTTGGTGACTTAGAAAACCCAAGTCAAAACAGCATTGGCAAAGTTGTGTCAATATGGAAGGAAATATACACTAGGATCAATAGCTCAAATTTGGAAAAGATGACCATGAAACACAGACAGAATTCCTCTCAGACTTTTATTAATGGCTTAATTCCCATGGCTTAATTTCTTACTGTCCATCTTTCTGCAGGCAGGAGGCTCACCATTTGGACTGACTGAAATGCTGCTTTCAGCATGGGGTCTTTTGTACATGCATAGGAATAGGATGTCAAATCCTGGTAATAAAAGTTTGCATCTCCATTGTAGCAAGGTTATTTCTAAGTTCATGGCCTCTCTTCTGACATTAGATGACTGAGTCTGCTCTCCATTCAAACAATATAGCCTGAAACACATTTTGTTTCTAGAGAAGTCTGGTAATGCACTAGAGGTCATGAAACATCATTACTCTATACAGCAAATACTTTTGGAATCTCTTCTATTGCTTATCATTGACCCCACACCAAGAATTAACGAATAAAGTAAATGAAACAGTTCAGCCTAGGCAGCGGTTAGTCAGAGCCATGCCATGCCTTATTATTAGCCTGGTTTCAAGTTAGAAAATGAATTGATTCATATGCAGCAGAGCCATTCATGAAGTAGCCTCTGGCAGAACAGATATGAACTGAAGGAGGTGGCTAACTCCCATGTATCCAAGACATTTTTCCCACAGGGAGCTCCAGCAGCAGCTTTGCAATAGATACACGGCAAAATCCAGGATTTTCAATGGCATGGTAAATTCCAGAGGGAACTCCCCAGAGGCAGAACAACCCTGTGAAACCTGGATTTGTGGATCTCAGAGATGACATATAGGTTAGAGATTTTGAAGTGGTTTTCAAGGATTCCTGCTGCCAAATATTGTCTTCTGTTTGAGCTCTTTTATTCCACGATTTTAATCTATATGCTCTGAAAATCCATGAATCTAAACCACAATGAATCACTATTTACTGCTGTTTGCTATGCAGGCTGTCTGGCTCTGGCCAATTACTTGAACCAGAGTAGTCCAGAGCTGTGGGCAGACTGGAAAGAGATGTGCCTACTGGGGAATCTGCAGCCAGAAAGATATAGGACTAGACTGCATGGGGCCAGATACAAAACACTGAGGATGGAGCCTTCAGAAACTGCTGCTAGTTTTGGAGAAGGTGGTGGCAGGTTACAAAAGACAGATTCTGACACTGCTTTAAAATCTACAGAGTTACAGGAAAATACAAGACCTTGTAGACCAGTCCTCCTTTTTAGCTTATTTACACCTGGCAATTTGACAGCATCTCTGCAATCCTCTTTTTGTGCTCTGAGCCTTCTGTCTACTCTCTGGACAAGGATAGAGGTTACTGTGCTGAGATTTTTTTCACTTTTGTCTAAGTCTGATATCTAGACAAGAGTAATGTTGCTTTTGCTTCTCTTCAGTCAGTTTTACAGATTTTTGCCACTCAGAGTGGTCTTCATTTGGAGAAAATCATTCAGGAAACATGAAAAAGTAGAAAGTACTGCTATTTGTTAGTGTGGTGCAGCTGGTGCAAAGGCAGGAATGCAGAGCTTGTTATTGGGGCATTAATAACAAAGCTCTTTCATCTTCTAATACTCACATCAGGATAGATTGTTATCTCCACTTTGCTTTTAGCTTTCTTTGATTACTTCTACGTAGCAGCAAAGAGTGTACTGCAAAATGAATAGCACTCAGCAGTAATTGGTATGCAGCCAATGTCTTAAAATATCTCTGTTCAAACAGGTTTTGTACCTTGGTCTGCCTTGTGAGCACTGAGGTGGGTGAGGGGAGCTTCCCTCTGGCATATGTTGAGGAGCCGAAGGCCAATGTACCTCTTCTTATCTTTTTAGCAGTTGTGCTACAACCAGAGCTTCATTCAAGGTTCAGAGATACAATCCATTTCATTTTCACAAGTCCCTGCAGCAGGAGGGGAAAGGCGGCCTGGCAAAACCAGCTGTGATAGGCAGAGGGTAAGAGAAGGAGACTGAAGTACTGAATTTGTAAATCATTAAAGCTGACGATTTTGAAATTCACACTGCTGAGATTTAAGCTCTTGAATATTTATTTTTCCATCATGGAGTAGTGCAAGGCAGAGGACAGAAGTTAAGCAAATACCTTGAGAATGAGTACAGGGAAATGTAGGGGGAAAAAATATATATACATAAAAATCTCTCCTACAGTTATTACATGGAGTTGGCTAGGCAAGTAAGAGTCACATTCACATTGGTAGAGAAAACAAATCACTGCACAGTCAGTAAGGATATTAAATCCCCCTAAATGCACGTCACCCTATCTCTCATAGTACTTACATGTAGTTTTGCAATGTAAAGCAAATGCCAGATGATCACAGCCATTTTATTAGAGATATGCACATGGGATTCCTCCCCATATCCCACGTGCATCAAGCCCTACAGTGTCCAGTTATCCTTATGAGCCTTCCCAGGAGTGGGTGCCATGGGACACTCTGCTGGTTTAGAGGCTGGTCAATGTACTCCCTTCAGTTTTTCATTGACTCAAATTAAATCCAATGCTTGGAGCTGAGGTGTTGCCAGGGGCAACTCAGGGCTTCAGAACCCCACTTTTTCAGAGTACTTGACTCAGTTCTAGTGCCACTACTGTGAAGGAACTCTGGCTGTGGCCAGTGGATTCCCATAATCCACCCAATCTTCTCTCCACAGATGACGCTGAAGCCTGGGTCTCCTGTATGACTTTAATCTTCAGCGAGGTATTTCCAAAAACAGGAGAGAGCACATCACCTCAGATTTCTGTGCCTTAATGTAGGACATTCTTAAGTGCCAGAGCACTTCTCAGTTGCTGAATGAAAACATTTTATTTTCAATTCAGCAAGGCTGAAATTCAGGTACATGCAAAGTCCCCTGAGAACATTTCATTCGTATCACCCCTTAAATAGCTTGTGCTGGTCACCCAGACATTTGCCACTTACTTTTCTAAAAATTACCTGAAACCGTTAAAAAAGCAGAGGTACCAAACACTTCTGAAGACCATGCCCAGATCTACTGGCACATTCATTTGGACATTCAGGTTATGTTTCTTTTTTATTGTTAACTTTTCTAAAGAAAATGTGTGTTAATCTGGAGGTAATTAACCAAGCTCTAGTAAAACACCTCCTGAGGATTAACCTGTGTAAAGGCAGAATTTTTAAACTGGACATCTTGAGCTATGTTGTATTATTGAACAGTTTTCTGTAACCAAGGCTTCCATGTGGTAAATTTTAAAACTGTACACTACCAACTGGATGTGTCATTAATATTATTTTGTAAGATTATTTTAGGTTAGACTCCAAATTTTTACTTCTAGCCCCCGCCAGAAGTTAATCATACAGACCCTGCTGGTGTTTGAAAGAGTACAATTGCATAACCTGACAGTCAAAATGAGAAGCAAAACTAGATACTTGAGGTTTCTCATCCCTGTGCTTTCAGAATAATATATGCTGGTTTTCTACCAGGTCCACTCTAACAATTTTTATAGTTGCTATTACTTTTGTATCCAGCTAAGACGTGATGCTTCTCTTCTGCAGATACCAGTCAGAAACAAAGATGTGTCTATGCTCATATTCAGTGCAACGCTCACTGAATCGTATTTCCAAAGGAAACCAGAGCTCTGAAGTTCTAAATTTCCTCTGTAGATGGAAATCTGCCAAAATCTTATGTTTTTTTGGAGACTGCCTTTTCCTTCTTCACAAATGAATCTCTAGACAATAACACAGAATGTCACATAAAAGCCTTTCTATTAATATTTCATCCTGTAAGCAGCAAAAGCAGAAACCAAACCACAGCCAGTAAGAAACAGTGAAAGTGACTCCCTGTCCATATCTCTGTGTGGTATTTATTGGGCCACCAGGAGAACAGGACTCTTGGGATATATAAACAACTTCTCCATTGCAAGCTCACCACGTGCCCAAGCTGCTGCCCCAGGCTGGCATCTCATCCCAGCAAACATCACACCACATACTGGGCCCTGAGTCAGCCACCTTTTGGTAATAACAGAAATACTTATCTCACAAAGTGGGGAAAAGAGGTAATTTAATTAACTAACTAGCTAACTAATCATTAATGGCATCTGGCTTTTCCATATCATATTTTTCATGTAAATGTTCCACCTAACAAAGCAGATGATAAACTATATTCCAGCAAAATTAATGCAATGGACAACTTTAATTTACACCACCTTTCAACATCCTCAAGCCACACATAATTTTGTTTTACTCAGTGGCTATTACAAAACCTCCAACCTTGTGCTTACTTAATATTGTCCCTAGAAACTCAGTTCTTTGCAGAAATGCAGCATTTTCAAGTGTCAGTGCCTCTTGTGCCTCAAGGCTCTGATTCCCTCCACAGCCAGGACATCCTGCACTGCCTCAGCCATACTTTGGCATGGGTTTCACTGAGGGTGCAGCACCCCCAACCCGTGGCTCAGCTAATCCTTCGCAGCAGTAAAGCTCCTCTGCCCTTACTGCTGGTGGTGGCCCCTCTTGAGGGACTGTGCTTGGGAGACCAGGGAGGGAGGCAGGAGGAGAGATGGCAGCTGAAGCCAGCAGTGCGTGTCTGCAGGCAAATTGCTGTCCAGACTTGTGTCTGAGGGGTGCAGAGGGCTGCAGTGTGGGGTGTCCTTCCCCTCTCTGCCCTCGGCACGCACGGAGCAGAACACTCTGTGTGTTAGCAGAAACAAGCCAACATTTCCAGCCAAGGTACTTCACTCAAGTCTGTGTGCCAAGTGGCTGCACTACCTTCTATGGTTAAGGTTAAGAGAAATGTTGTTGTTCAAAGGAGAAAACAAGTGGAGGTGTTTTCCCCCCCTCACCCTTCCTGTCTGCAAATTCAGGCATCTCTGGTCTGCAGTTCCTTATAAACAAATGAAGGAGCTTTTGTGGAGCCTGTTGATAAGGCTCTGCACCACTCCACTCCCACCAACATTTATTATTATTTTTATGTATGCAATAATATGCAAACGTTTGAGTGCTTCCTGAGGTCACTCACTCCTTGTGCTGCAGCGAGGTGATTGCTCTGGTTACTGCAGAGGCCAAAGGGCAAGCCCAAGGCAGCCTAGGACACCACAGGTTGTCAAGGCCAGCTGATAAGATTTTCACCTATCAATCAGCAAGGTCTATGTGTGCAAGACTCAGATACAACCCAGTGAAAGGACAGTCTGGGAGATAGGAATGGCTTTCTCCTGGGAACAGTTTGCAAGGAGATAAAACACCTGCAGACAAGGAAAGCGAGCCTGGTGTACAACAGCTGGGTCATGGGGCAGGAAGAGAACTCCTGAAAAAATACAGGGGCTGCAGTCATCCAAAACACATCAGATCATTAGGAAAGCAGAAAGTGAGCTTGCAAGGTGCCAGGCTCTGCCTTGACCTAATAGTGACAATTTGGCCACCACTTTTAGTATAAGGGGGACTGGACCCAAGTTCTCAATTTCAGCAAGATCTACCTGCTCAGCTGGGAGAAATTCATTGATTTCCAAAAATTTCTAGCATTTTAAGCAACACAGTGAGTGAGAGCTCTTATCTAAGGACTCTGAGTGCTTTCAGCCACCTGTTCTTTACGGTTTTGAACCCTAGATAATATCATGAATCTGTATCTAGCAACAGAAATCCATGTTATATCCCCTTGCTCATACACACTCACAGCACATGGTTGTAGTCCTTAATACTGAAGGGAAAGCACTGCTGAACAAGGGACAGGAACTAGGGAGCAAAGAAATGTATTTGAAACTTGCAAGACTCCTGAGAATATTTTTAAAAGAAGGAATGATGAGGAAAAGTCTGCTCCCAACCAAGATTTATTTCTATTATGCATGAGTCATTCAAAGTGGATTTAAAGCCAGAGACTTTTTTCACTGGCTTGCTCACTTTTCTCACTAAGTGAAAGAAATAACATTACTTCACGGTCTGAAGTTCACTGGGTTACATCTGTTTTCACTCAATTCTACCAGCAGCAATATTTTTGAAATGGATTTATTTCTTTTTGTTTTCCTTTTCTCTCAACATCCCTGCAGCCTTACTGTCTCCTTCATGCTGTTAGCAGAGACAGGATCATAACTTAGGTCAGTGCTGTGTCTGACCTGGTAGTTGCTTACGTAATCTTAAATTTTTATAATCTATCCTCTCCTTTGCCTCAAAAACATCTACCTTCTCCTTTCTAAATAACTTACTGGAAACTCAGCAGAACAAGAATTCCTTCAAGCTTCTGGTCAGCTGTGGGGGCTGAGTAGATGGACTAGCAGGGATCAATCCAATATCCAGGATCCTCTCAGCTGAAATCAGTTAATGCATGTAGATTGTACTATTTTGCAAAAGAAAAAACAAACAACTAGCCTTTTTTAAATTCATTTGTCTGTAAGATGTGAGATGGCTTCCGTTTGGCCCAAACAAAGCCTCTGCTGCTGTTGTGTGTCCACTTTGGGTACTGCAATTGAAGCAGGATGCAGAAGACTCGGAAAGGGCGCACAGATAAAAGCAACTAGAATCCCTCAAGTTTATGAAACATGCTCTGTGAGGAAAGACTGGGAGCGTTGAGACTGTTTAGTCTAAAATAAACTAGCTGTAGGCACAGAGATAGTCTTCAAGTACGTAATAAGTGGCTGAAAACAGGAAGAGTATAATCAGTTCCCCATGTCCAGTAGTAATACCACAGGAAATGGTGAGAGTGGATTACTACAAAGAATTCAAAATTAACAGTTTTATCATTCTGTCCTAAAGGCAACTGCCCTTTTCTATAGACAGCCTGCCTCTAACCCTTAGCTTACTTTTGTTACTCTGCAGTTGTTTCACTCTGTGATTACCTCCAATATCTGTGACATCTTATGATAGCTAAGATATCTGAATCAGCTCAGCCTTATATCCCATGTTCAGTTCCAGCTGCCAGAAGTGAAATATGCCTTTTGATGTCCTCACCTCTTCTCTCTGTGGGACTCCCCCTTGCAGCCTGTTAAGGTGGAAAGCCATAATTCAGAAAATACAATTTATACAGCAGCTAGTGTCCACTTGCCGGTAGCCTTGGGCCTACAAAGATCTTTTAGTGAACTTTTGATCTGCAAAGGCCAGTTGGTATTAAATCCTCTTGCACTTCTTTAAGAAGTATTTCCTACTTTTTTCTGAATTTGAAGAGGGTGTTTTGCTCTGTGATTACAGAGCACTGAGCTCTGTGCCACACATTTGATGCCCAGAATTTGGCCTAGATGTTGCTGAGAGATCAACAGCCCTAAACAAAGGCAGCAAACTCACATTCATCCTATTTCACTTCTCCATGCTATTTTTACTGCCAAACATTATTCTATTCTCCTAGCATATCTGAAAGAGTCCAAAAGAGAAGGGGGGCCCAGGGGGAAGGGAAAGACAATATAGACCAAACTCCTTGAAGTACTCAAGCTATATATTATCCTTCTTCTATCACATACAAGAATCCTGGATGGTGTGGATCCTACAGTTCTCCTTTTTTCCTGCCTGGGAGATGTTATCCTGGTTCATCAGGCACCTGAAGCTGGATATAGATGAGGTGCTAAAATTGCAGCACTGGGTCTTAGGCAGAGGTTTAGGATTTATCCCAGACCGCTTTAGACATCAGTGCTGTAAAACATTGTCAGTTAGCTAATCACCCTGTGATTACTTTATAGGCAACAGGAAAAGGGAACCTTCCGGGACAGCTTCTGTCTTATCCCTGGGACATGCCTACAGGCAGCAGGTCAGAGGAGCAATCTAGATGTGCCAATTGACAGCAAAGCAGATGGATGATTAGTGAAGGTATGGACATACTAGGCTGGATTCAACCGAGTCCTATCCTGACTCAGAAGATACCTACAGATCAGTTGGATGTAATTAATTCCTAGAACTTTCAATCCAAACATGAGAGCATATGGAAAGCAATTTCCTTCTGCCATTCTGCAGCTAATTTTCCCATATTTCACATAACTCCTCTCTCCTAGTCTTTCACCAAAAGCTGGTGCAGGGGCAAAGCACTGCAGCTTTTAAATTGTCACCTCAGATCAAGGAGCCCCTCTTCACCCCACGTCATTCAGTCTTCACTGAATAGACCTTTATCTCACCAGGACTCAGGCTGTCCCTGACGTGAAAAGCCTTGTCACCCCCTATTTCCACACAGCCCAGGTGCCCCACTGAACTCCATGTTCTTCTTTAGCTATAGTGTGGTGATGAGTGTGAGTATGGAAAACAAGTCTCTGATAGGCACTTTCTGAGAGCCTGCATCTCGCTCAAGCAAGAGGTAGTGCCATCTATTTCAAAAACAGCCTGCCATGTATTCCTTTGAGCAAGCTTTTACATAAAACATACGCCTTGTGCTTATGTGTGAACACAAATTCAAGTTGTCCCTTGTTTCCCTTGTTAAAGATGCTTCAGTTCTTGAAAGGTCCTCCATGAATCCCAGACTGGTGGAGAAGAAATTACAGTGGGCAAAAAGGCTAATCAAAAGGAAGGGCTGGTTAAGCTCAGTTTTGGAGGCTATATCATTACCAGGCAGCTCTTAGGAATCAATGGACATTTTAATAAAGTGCTTAATAGTTAGAGTGAACTAAAACTCTATAAAGCCTTTCCAAAGGAGCCCTTTGTTGAGATGTTGGCAGTATATGTCTGGCTGGAGTCAAATAAATTAGTCATCAGATAAATCAGTCATGCCAGCTATGAGAGTGACACCAAAATAAACAGAATGTTTTAGTCAAATCCACAAAACAAAAGGAACAGCAAATCTTATTTGAAATTCCCCCATGTAATTGATGCATAATTAAGCTTCTAAACATGAATGCAAGTGTGCTGATCCAGAGTGTGTGACGATGAAGATTGTATCTTTGAAAGTAAATGGGGATCTCCGGATGCAATTAAAAGTAATTTTTGAGTTGCTAGTTCCAAGTTCCTACTGGCAAAATCCAAGAAATGAAAAGCCTGAGTAATTCCTAAATTACTGCAGTTTCAATGCCAGGGAAACTCCACAGATTTTGATGGAATTACATCAGACTCAGATTACATGAGGCCAACAGAACTTCCTCCTTTTAGAAACAGATTGTCAAATACTTCAAAAAGAAAATGTCAGAAAAAGTTTATGGAAATTACATTTTACTGGTACAAGAACAAAATTTGGGGGATGTGCAACATATGGCAACATCAGTTGGGATAAGGTAACACGAGTGCTTTATCCCAAACATGCTGCATTAAGTAATCTACCTTACTACTCTAAAATGTCTGAAAACTTTTAAATTTTTCTTGTCCTAAAATACAGACAAAATAAAAACAGTGATGTTCTTATTGGTACACTTATCCTTGTGATTAGCTCATATATTAATCATTACTGTAATATGAGATTTTTTTTTAAAGCTTCTTCTTTTACCTTATACCACTCCTCTGAATGCCTGTTAGTCTGGCAAAGGACACAAGTCCTGGAAAGGAAGAAGCAGGGCATGTGAAAAACAAGCAGTGCAGCAGCTTGTGGGAGAGGAGAAGCACTGCTTTTAATTGGATTGAGGAAGTTAAAAATGTTGTGAGAAAGCTTTTCTTATCTACTTAGTGTTTGTTTCCCAATAGCTGCTATTTCAGCCTAAAATCCTACGCTTTGGGTGCTTAATGTCAGATAAGTAAGCAGATTAACTGGTCTTGTTGCATAGAGGATTCAATTCTCATGGGCTTCAGATATCTGCACTGAGATCCGGCAATGTGACCAATAGTAGTTTTTAAGTTTGGCTTCTTTTTTACAGTAGTTCATACAGTATTGAATTCCATATCTAAGTTTTAATTCCAGTTACATCCAAAAAGTTACATCCTTTCTCTTGAAGGATAAAACTGTATTTGCATTGGAAAATCTGTGCCACTTTCATTTTTACTATAAACCACTGAGATTTTAGAACTGACAAGGACTGGAAGGAAAGTATAGCTCTGTAGGGTGCTTAGGACATTTGTCAATCTGATTCTGCTTTCTGAGATATTTTCACTGCTTAGCTGTCATCTATATTCACATGTTTAGGGCAATACATCTCTCTGATGCAGTGCTCTACAAAGGAACTAACCAGAGGCATTGTGGTCTATTTGCACTTATCAGGAGCCAGTGAAACCTGAACAAAAGCTGATTGCCTATTATTGGCTTCTAGTCTGTAATTGGCACTGTGCAAACACAAAGCACAAAGCAGCTCTGTCCCAGAGTACTTATAATCTAGGGAGCAAACTTCAAAAGAAGTGGGTAGGTTTATGGCAAAATGGAAGAGGAGGTAGAAGAAGATGACCAAGCTTGTTTGATCACCCTGCTTCACAAAAGAAAAAAATTCTTTTGGATTGATGGGGTTTGCAGGCTCTTGGAAAGTTTGTTCCTCCAGGGCACTAGGAGTTACTCCACCAGTCACTGCTGCATTTCTTAACTTGGAATAATTTCTGTCAAAATCAAGAAGGTACAGCACCCCTCCTCTCCACTTGAAATGTTTTATAGCTTATATCTCTTTGTCATCTTGAAGAAAAGGATTTACAATGTCCAGTCAGACTGCACTCAGGGATAAGGCAGAAGCCAGAACCCTTTGTCACAGCTGGACCACAGAATAGGAAACCACATCTGACAGGAGCAGCTGGGGGCTTGGTGAACCCACTTCTCTCCAGTGCTCATGGGACTTGTGGACCTACTGGAATGAGTCCAGAGCAGGGCCACTAAGTTGATCAGAAGGATGAAGCACCTCTCCTATGAAGACTGGATGAAAGAGTTCAGGTTATTCAGCCTGGAGAAGGGAAGGCTCCAGGGAGGCCTTACAGGAGCTTTCCAGTACCTAAAGGAGGCCTACAGGAAAGCTGGAGAGGGACTTTTCACAAGATCATGCAGTGATAGTAAGAAGAGGAATGGCTTTAAGCTGATGGAGGGCAGGTTTAGATAGATCTAAAGAAGAAATTCTTTACTGGGAGTTTCTTGAGGAAAGGACATTAGGCAACAGAGATTTTCTAGGAGAAGGATGTCTTTACACTTTATTCTAGTTAAACAAATCCAAGGTTGAGAAGAATTTGTGTAGGGAATACTTTTGTAACTGTATAGAAACTGTCTTGATCATACAGATTCTCAGTAACCATCACAAAGGCAAAAAGTCTCAGTGGAGGAGATTCCTCATGCTGTACATTCCAAAATAATTCAGGAGGTTGTCAGTTGATGCAACTGAGGAAGTAATAAAGATAGTCGTCCTCATCAATAATGTGCTCTTAATTGCATATTTCAAGACCTCTATATCATAAACCAATACAGATTTTCCCCTTTGGTACAGTTCATGCATCTCACACTGTTCTTTTCTCTTTTGGAAGGCATGTTTTGATGTAGACACAAGTCTGGTCCTAATTATCTGACTAGGAATGAGATGAGTTGGCCACTTATCCAAGCTTCTGTGTTATACCTAGAAAGAAGCAGATTATTTCTTTGAGTTTGTATGTTGCCTTTCTACTAATAATTAATTTATAGAGTCATAGAATTATTTGGGTTGGAAAAGTACTCCATGATCATCAAGTCCAATCTTCAACTTTTATCATCATCCATTACACGTATATGACAGAAGCTCTTATATAGCCAGTTACAGCAGAAACTAAGGTCCAAGAAACGACTGTTAGGGGAAGAACATTATGTAAATACATCAAGGATTGGCCTGCTGGCAGGATTAATATGTTTGATGTGGTCCTCTAGGGTAAATATTCCTGAAAATTTGATTTGGGGATCCACAAATTACTGTCCACACAGAAAACAAAACTTTTCTCACCTATAGGGAAAAAGGAGAGGGAAGTGTCACTTTACTCAGGCACAGGTGTTTC
>VYZP01052473.1:19757-74832 GCA_013400635.1 Hypocryptadius cinnamomeus | reverse complement strand
ATTGGTTTGTGGAAGAGATAAAGAAAACTGCTCCACCTGGTTTTAACAGGTGGCCCAATTAACAGAAGAAACTGCCCCACATCTAACAGATGGCAGTAGAATACACACCCCCAGCCACATCTTGCATTTGCACCTAAGACAGGAGGAAATGAGCTGCTGTCTTCCTTCTTCTGTCCATTGGCTGTAAAGAGAATACTGAGGTGTCCACACCATAAAGATTTGCGTCTGGTCACATAAATCTCATGTTTTGAAAAGTTTCTCATGATAAGATATTTGTTTATAATAAAAATTCACAGGCTGCACATGTGGTTTCCTAATGTTTTCACAATAAATGTGGATATGAAGAACAGATTGTACTGGCTTTATTTAAACTTTTACAAAAGGAAACAAATCCTGGTGACAGTAGGATCTGAGTCCCAGTTGTAGTGGTACTGTGCTGCCAGATGTGGCAAAGCCACTGATAGTCAAAATGGAGAGAACTGGTCCTACCTCATCCCCTAACTCTTGGCTGCACAGTGAGAACTTATGTGATTGATCTGTGTTTCAAAACTGCTTTTGGGGGAAGAAGTGATGTAGTTTTTTTCCTCAGAAGTGAATAGTTAAAATTTATGGAGCTTGTGACTTGGCCTTAATGAAAAGTGTATGCTTGGCTCAAATTATCTTGATTAATAAAATTAATTGGGAATGACAGTGTGTGAACAATATAAATTTTTTTGTGCATTGGATTAAAACAGTGCTTGTGTTCTGATGCTGAGTTACGTGGATTTATAAGTTAAATAGGAGGAAAAAGTTAAATGTTCAGCCAACTCCTCAGAACGTTTCAGCACCTCTGCAGCTCATGACCCTTCTTGTTCTGGGACAAGATCCTCAGGCAAACATGGTGCTGCTTGTAAGTTGTTTGTGCCATATGGAAGTGACAAATGTTCTTCCAGCCATTTGCTTTAATAGGGCTAACTAACAGAAATTCACCACATCAGCTGGAAAGCTCAAATTCTGAGGTTTTTGTTCCTTGTCGTATTTCCTGAAAAGAGATAATTTAAAGACTTTCTAAACATTATGTTGCTGGTAGTAATAGGTTATACAGTAACACACAGCACTCAGGATGGGCCAGATTCATCTGAGGTCATGTTCTGGACATGTCTCAATAATCAAGTTCTGAGCATGTTTGCAGCACTAATGGGAATAGCTTTATATTTAGTATTCTCTTGGTTTTCTAGCCTTTCTTTTCCTAAAGCTTTGAAAAATAGACATTTAGTATTAAGTGGTGTTGGGAAGACATCACTAAAGAAAGGGCTTAAAATTTTATGTAATAAAATGTTACTTCAGTCTCTAAATACAAAAATTAATATAGTGTATTCTGCAACAGCTTTTTGTATTGTTGTGACACAGAGCAATGGGCTTGTGCTTCTGAGTTTGTGAATGCCTGAAATCCTCCCATATTCTTCCTGGAGACAAAAAGTACTCTAAGAACTAGTGAAAATCTGCCCCTTTGAAGTTTTGCTTCCAGTAGTTTTTATTACTCCATTCAGAACTGCCATCTCTATGGCTTAACTGTTCTTCAGCAGATGGCATGGTTTGTTTGTTATGTTTAGTCAGCCAGTTAGTGCAGATTGAATACATTTTTCTTGAGTTTTTGCTTTAAAAAAGTGTTCTTTTACAAGAAAACCAACAACAGAATCTGACATCAGCATCATTTGAGCACTGGGCTGGGTAAAAAGACTAGCTCCAGGCAGCTGCTTAATATTATTAGTGTCTAATCTGGCAGAATTTGATTGGAATAATACTTCTGGGTATTAATCTCTCATGGGGCAGGGGTATGCTTCAAGTGACAGAGTTTGCTTCAGGGTTTGCCATCTGTAATATAACTGTTCATTAAAAGAAGGGTGCATGTCTCATCACTGAAGAGATATTATTTAAGAGTACAAATGTTGGTAGTGTTTGTCTGTGATCTGAAACTGAGACATTCATAAAATCACCTTCCAGTGACCATGGCTAAAACATGTTGACATGATATAAAATCAGCTTTTGTTTAGCTCTGCTTGTTTTAGGGAAGATGTTTTTAAATAGCTATTTTGCTTTTGTTTAAAAGCATCCATCTTTATTAACAGTTTTATTGAACAAACAGAACTTGATCTTTGAAACTAGAAATTAAAACAAAATATATGGTCAATGTAGGCTGCTTTGGAGCTGAATAACTTATTAGTAGCTCCTCAGCATAGTTTCTCTGAAACTACAGTCACTGGGATTGCATATGCCAAATCTACAGGTAATAGCTTTGTGCAGCTATTTTTAACACGTGAAAATAATGCTGAAAGTGAAACTGTTTTTCATAAGCTCTGAGTAGGGAATAGTAGAGCAGCACAAGGACTTCATGGGCTTAAGCTGCTCAGTGGTAAGGTGCATCTCAGGTACATTTGACTTGTCTTCTGTAAACCTGTCCATCTTGAACAGTGTCAGTGTCCTGTCTGACAGGAGCTCAGCCAGACTTTGCTATTGTATGGTTGATTTAAGTAGCAGTTCCAAACTTTAGGCTTCCAGTTGTTTAGTGGGGTGAAGAGGAGGGAAAGCAGGAAGAAGACCTTCTCATCACTGGCTGTCTGACTTCAGAGAGTTGCACAGCATCTCATAAATCCAGATGTGAGCCATACAAAGCTGTGCTGCCTTTTGAACTTCCCTGAAGTTCCTCTATTTCTGTCTTCATCTCCATGAAAGAAGTGAACCCAATGGAGCTAGGAAGTAGATGGGACTACATGGAAAAGAGTTGCTTTTTACTACCCTGTTCTTTGTGGCATGCTGGTAGCGGAATAGAGGTAAGGAGCAGCAGAAGAGATCTAGCTAAATTTTAGAAGATGCACTGATAATTAAGTCTCCTGATTCTAGCTTTTCTCTTTGCTGTGCTTTACTCAGAGAAGAGTCCCAACTCAGCTGTGACCAAAACCTCTCTAAACGTTGCAGTTACAGATGTTCACATGGTGGAACAGTCACCATCTTTTTGTAGCATGTGAATGGGTCAGGAAATGATCACTAATAAATAACCTGATACTCTTGCAGTGCCTTGTTCTAGCTTTTTCTGAGATATCTTGGCAATCACATTGCAGACTTTCGGACTTCAATGTTGCTACTGCTGCCGCCGTCATCTTCTCCTAGTTGATGCAGAAATACACCATCTTAAGTGTGAAAAGGTTGTAGGATTCCTCTTACCTGCTCTTAAATCACCGAGTTCCTCTGCTAAAACATCCCTTTGCTAGTGATCAGCGTCGGGGGGGTGGATTTTGTGATGGCCAGTTTTGATGTTTCTAAACAGGAAAGATTTGCACCTGGAAGACTTGGCACTTTGTACCCAATAGGCAGCCAAGACCAGGCAGGCATCCCCCTGTGGCTTTGGACAAACAAATCCAGGTGGCCTAAGGCCAAGACGAATAAATAGGAGCTGGAATCAGACCTCTAGAGTCCCTCTGTGTGCTTAATTAAGCAGTACCGAAATGGATGAACAGTTTAACAAGTGTCATCCTTCTTGGCCTGAAAACTTTGTGGGTTGGAATTGTGCTGTGGTGGCTTCCTAAGAAGTAGCGATGGCGATGAAAACTCGGATCTGATTTTTTTTTTCTATTTTGAGAGGTTCCTTAGGGATTTTTATTGGTGGCATCAGACTTCTGGACAAGTCTCTTCCCAGGCATTTTACCTCTATGGGGCTGAGCTGTATGGGAACTGAGGCTATTCAGTCATTAGAACACTAAACTTACAAGCCTGCCTTTTGCCAAAATCTGCAGCAGAGAGCAGCATGGGTCGTGGCAAGTTGAAACAGTCCATGAAGCATGAGAGCAGTACGTATTTGTTAACTGCTGGCTTAGTAGTCTGCTGCTGCTCTGATCTTCAGTTTTCCTAATCTGCCATATGCAATAAGCTACCCCTGCAGTGGTATATTTTCAGCTTCGATATATTGCTAGCTCTTGGTCAAATTTTGTTTCAAAGCACTTTTTGAGAGGAATTACACAAAGCTGTGCAAGGCTTAATAAGTGGCTTTATTCTGCCTCTTTATTTGTGAGAGTATGTAAAAGATGGTGTTAATGAAGCAATACTGAGAAGTCAGAACCCAGTCCTCCTCCTTTTTCTGTCTCTATGAAATGGAGAGAACCAGCAAGTTGTAGAATTGTACAATAGTTTGGGTTCAGAGGGACCTTTAAAGATCATCCAGTTCCACCGGACTGCCATCGCAGACCAAGTTGCTCCAAGTCCCATCCAACCTGGTCTTGAACACTTCCAGGGATGGGGTACTTACTACCACCTTGAACAACCTGTGCCAGTGTTTCACCATCTCCATTGTAGAAAATGCCTTCCTTATCTTTAATCTAAATAGTGAAGTGTCACCAAAGGAGAATCTAAGTAATTTACTGATGGATACCTGAAAGTTCTTAAGGAGGAGGATTTTGTGAACATCAGGACTGTTTATTTTTTTACACCTTTGTCCTGGATATGGCCATGAGAATGGTGCTGTGAGTTGCTTTCTCTCTCAGCCTGGGCAAAGATTTTGGTGAATGCAGCAGTCATGTCTCTAAAATCCTCAGAACTGTGCAACCACACCAGGGAAAGTCAAGGCAAAATTTTGACTGAGAACAAATAAAACAGATTAAAGATCTTGTCATGGGGAAAATGCTCTAATAAATTTGCTCATTAAAGCTGGGAAGCACAGGAAGTGGATGGATGTCCAAGAAGCTGCAAAACACTCCTGAGAGCATTATGACCAACCCTGTTAGGTGGGAGTTTTCACTACTATAGCTGCAGAATTCTGCTTCCCTTGGAAGAAGACTCAGATTTGAATTTGGGGGTGGCTTCCAGGAGGAAAGTGCAGCAGTATGCAGCTTTGAAACATGAGTCACCTGAATATTGGCTACTGTTCCATCTCCTTCCTCCATTGCATAAGCCTGTGCTCTGCTGTCACAAGCACTTTATCAGTTGTGTGGCCTTGAGTGGAAGAGCACAGTCAAGTGGAGAGGACCTGGTCTCTTTTTGGGTGGAGCCTGGAACACATTCAGTCTGAATTTGTGCATCTTACTTTTCAGTTGTTCAGTGAATCCCAGTCTTAGGCTTGCTCACTGTCTCACAGTGAGAATTGAAACTTCTATGAAGATTTGTTAGGAAATGCCTGTTGAATATCACTGGTGTTACTGTCCATCTGGCAGGCGTCTTCTTGACGTGTTTATGCACTTTAGAAATTTGATTTGCATCTAATTTACCTTTTTTACTAAATACAGTGTCTTGAATATGATTCTGTGTGCCCTGGCAGCAAGGTTTCTGTAATCACAAACTGAGAAAGAACAACAAGAAGCTTCCTTTGTAATTTGCCACATTTGTTTTTTTAATTAAAAAACATAACCCATAAATCCATCCATTTAACTGGATGGATCTGTGAACTGGAGTAAGAGAACTAGAGACATCTCACATTTTGTTGCTTAATTTCTCAAAAAACTTGAGTTTCACTTTGAGGCTCTCCTCTTCCATTCATGCCCTGTGAGTATTGAAGGTGATCTACATCCTAGCTAGCTTCCTTAAATATTCCTCAAACTGGAGGCTGGAACCTGCCCATTTGAAAGATGTGTTTTTTCCTTTTCTTCTCTGTTTCCAAATAGCTCATAGCATTCACTGTTGCAGTCCACAAATCCACATGGACTTGATTATTTTAAAGCTTAATTTGAGTCTTAAATGTGTAAGGCTTAAATGTAGACTCTCCAGTGTAAACATAAGGCTTACATGTAAGTGATCTAATTTACAGGACTCAGAACTGTTTGAAAGAATGATGGAAAGTTACCTGTGCTGCATCAGCACTGTCTTGTGTGAGTGTGAGAAATGATACTCACTTTCAAAAACTTTTAAAGGTTTAAAACCTTATCTAAAATACAACAGAAGACTGAATAGAGAAAATATTACAGCACTGGGAGCAGAGGATTTTCCCCACCATGTGCTCATCCACACAATGGCTGTTTTGCCTTTTAACCCTTTAGCTCCTCCCAGAGTTCTGTCCATCGACTCCTCCTTCGCTGTCCAGTGGTGGAGTTCACTTCTTTACATCTTGATTGGAGGTCATGTGCTGCCATAGTAACAAGCTGACCCTCCCAAATGTCCAGAACCCAGGCCATCCCCTGATAATAACACAAGGGGAGATAAAACATAACTATAAGTCTATAAAACTTCTCTTAACATATATACATAATATTTGCCTTTTAATCGTGAGAGTCAACCATCGCATTACTCATCTATCACATGAGTTTCTTACAGCATTGGCTCTTGTAGAGGTTTGATGTCACAAATTAATAATTTAGACTTGTGTTTGATTGTTTTCTTACTCCCTACTGTCTTTTCTTGCCCTACATCTGCTTTTGATAAATTGTAGGTATAGGTGTCTTAAGAAATTGGAAAGGGAGTATATGATTATAAATTAGGAATTTTTTCTTGTGGGAAAGCAAATGTAGCAAATGATGGTTTAAGAGGTTATGAAGAAAATCTTACAGCTGGCTGGCACTCTCCAGAATCTAAATTTGTGGACTGATAGAAAGTAGTGTGTGTTCTAGTTTCTGAATTCAATAGGAAAGTCTTTTAATTTTTTTTTTTCTTTGATAATAGATTTGGGTACTTTACTTCCAGGATCCTACATGTCACTTATTGCCAGAAGTGTTCCATTATATTTTCTAAATCCCATGTAGTAATTCTCAGTTTAAATTTAGTCTTGCTGTAAAGTAAGGTTGTTCTGGCAAGTATGACCAGAGGCATTTATTTATTTCTCTCGTGAGAAGGAGCCATAGTACGTGACTACTATAATTGATTGAGGTATTTATGGCTTAAAGTTCTGTACATGAAAAATCCAGATGTGTATGATAGAAAATAGATATTGGGAGTGGATGATAGAACTGCAAAATCATATATCAATTGTCTGGTAATGCTGAGACTCTTTCATTAATGCAAGTACAAGCATATGTTACCTTAATGTTGGGGGTTATGATTTTTCCTTTTGTTTCTTTCTCTCGCGGTATTTAGTCCCATCTGTTGCTAAGAGACAATAATGACCAGTGCTGAAAAGAGACAAAAGATGCAGCCGGGGAAGGAGTGCAGCTGGCTGCACTGTCCTAGCTGAGGGGCATTCTCTTGGGAAGGGCAGAGACACCGCCAGATTTCACGGGTGGGTGAGGGGCTGGGCTGGGCTCCTCTTGTGCTCCCGCTCTCGGCATTGAAGGAGCGACAGCCGGTCTGCAGTCGCTGCCTGGAGGATTTGCCACCACTGCGGAGCCTTTATCCTCTCAGTGCGCCTTCTACCGTGGGTGAGCCTTTGCTGGTTGGAGCAGCCCTTGAACTGGGACCTTAGTAACACCTGATCTGACTGGAAAGGACCCTCATCATCTATTCGGGTGCCTCAGGGGAAAACCTGTGAGCCTGACCCCCTCCTCACTCCTGGAGGGCGTCTCCCTGGCTGTGCTGCAGCCCGGCCCCACTTCGTTCTGCCCCTGCCTCAGGCTTTTTTTGCTACACTCTGTCTCAGCATCCTGAGTCCACCCGACACCTGCGGCTCCTGCTACGGCTGTGGAGTTTTCTGTGCTTCTGCCATCCGAGCTGCTGCTGAGGTTCCTGCTGCGGCCTGGTTTTGCCATCCAGCCCGCCCGCCATTACCATGGCAGGTAGATGTGACCTCGCGGCGCAGCACCCCCTGCGGCTGCGGGGAACCATCGCACCTGGCTGGGAGCCACCAGCGCCCCTGCCGGCTGTGGCCGGAACTGCACCGAAGGGGGAAGGGCTTGACAACCAAGACAAGGCTGTCTTTACTGGGCGGCTTTTTGTTGTTGCTGCCATTGTTGTTTGTTTGTCTTGTTGTACATATGAGTACTGGTAAAGCCCTGTTATTCCTTTTCCCATATCTTTGCCTGAAAGCCCCTTAATTTCCAGGTTATAATAATTTGGAGGGAAGGAGGTAATTTTTCCATTTCAAGGGAAGTTCCGCCTCCCTTGACAGCTCCCTGTCTTTCAAACCAAGACACTTAATAGGCACAACTCTCACTACATTCCAGCTTTCAGTTTTTTAGAGATTGCAGCCAGAAATGAACTTGCTATACAAACTAGTAAATCACTGGACTAATCCATAACCAAGAGAGACTAGGATACTGCAGCATATTGAAAAGGAAAGTGCTCCAGCTGAACGTTCAAACTTACTGCAGGCTTAAAGAAAGAGAATGTGTTGTTATAGCACATTCTGAAGTTGTAAAGTCATGTTGGACCACTGCACTGTTCAGTCCTGGGAAGTAAGGAAAACTGATTGATCTTGCAAACAAGACAAGAATATTATGTCAGAGAAATCCTCTAATGATGAAGTCCAAAACTTGCTAACCACTTTTTCCCCTGTCCCCATCCAACCCGGTAAGCAAATTGGATTGATTGGTGGAACACTAGAATGGTTTCAAACCTTACAGCTAAGGTAGAAAGTGGGTTTTGGGCTTTTTTTGGTGGGGGGAGGGAAGGGGGCAGTAGTTGTTGGGGAAAGCAATTAGATGTAAGACTTGAAAAGCCTTGAGAAAATAGCACAAATAGCCTGTATTTCAGGAACTTGGGATCTAGAAAGTATAGAGGAGAGATATTGAAATTTTATGTGCTGGTCCTTTGTAGACCAAGTAGGGATGCAGCTTGTGTTAGTCTTAGCTTACAATACATGGATTGCAATTTTAATATATCCAACTCTTTTCTAAACTGTCAGAGGAAGGGAAAGTGTGTCTTCTTAATCTCCCCCATCTCAGAAAGCTGGTGCTATAGGAATGGAAGTAGAACAGCAGCCTTGGGGATCTCCACCTTCAATCAGTCAGGATGCTCAAGGATTTAAATGTCTGCTTTGCTTTCCAGTTCATTCCCAGGCAGCAGCATGGAACTGGCCTGATGTTGGACAGTTGCAGTAAATCTGTCAGTCATCACGTTCCAGTTGCTCTGCTTCTGGCTGACAATGGCTGTGAGCTGCTGCACACACTGAGTGACAACACTGTTGGCTAAACTATCCCTTTAAAAAGGCTGGAGTATCTGCTGTAACTGGCTTGGCTTTCCCAGTTGCTGGAGGAAATTTGGTAGTAGGCCAGTGGCCTCTTCAAGTCCTCAATTAGCTTTTAAAGTGCTATGGAAGTGCTATTTTTAATAAAGTACTTTAAAAAACGAAGTCTCGGGCAATGTAGGAAGAATCCCACGTTGGCTGATGGCATGTAGGTGATGTAATCAGTTGGCTTGCTGTTGACAGTTATTAACCCAAGCAGATTGTGCTCAAAGGACAGCTTGTGCTGACTAAGCTGTAGCATTGGACCTGCATTTAGCCTAGAAATGGAAACAAGATGTGGTCAGTCAGGGTTGAAGTTTCTTTTTGTTTATTCTGTATACGTTTTAATCCAGATTTATGGCCTCAGCTTGCTGATCTCCATTGTGCAATCATAATTGCTTCCACCGAAGTCTGCTTGTGCTGAAGTGATACACAAAATTTCCGTGTTGGCATTCTTAATAGCTTAGTTTGTATTCCCCTTGTTGGATGACCAAAGATTTCCACATGGGGGCTTTTTTTGGCTGAGAAAAAAAAAAAAATCTGTTGATGGTTGCTGCTTTTGTGACATGAAGTCCCTAAAATTTTAATCTTGTAAGATTTAACTTTCGATGTGGTCATGTTACATTTTAAAGTTCTTAGAACAACAGTGGATGTACTGGGATTGAGTCAACCAGTATCAGTAATTTTTCTGTCTTGCAGTGTAAATGGCCCTATTTGGCATCAAGGCAGCAAAGTTTAACTGTGCAAGGAATGAGTGGATGATGCTTGGCTTAAAAAGAAATGAATTTCTTATTAAAACCAGATTTTTTTGCTGAATTATTTTGTATAGCAGTTTTTATATGTCAGAAATTTAGATACTGATTCACCCAACTGAACAAGTATTTGACTATATATTTAGTATTTGACTTTGAGAAGTCTGTCTCTGTAGATGTTTGTTCCTTATCCTTTGAGCATGCATAGGAGAACTTAGTTACTACACAACTTGTAGGTTGTTAATGAGTGTTGATCAAATCACTGTGAGGAACTCACATGGCAAATGACCTTTCTAATAATTTCTCCATTATGTAAGTACTCTTTCAATGAGTAGAACACATTCCAGGAGGTTTTGCTGCCTAAATGGAGTGTTGTGAAAACTTGTAAGACTGTCTTGTGATCACCTAAGGGACTAAATCAAGAATGTTCTTCCACTGTTAAACTACATAAAGAGGAAGGGGAAATGTCATTCAGTTATTACTCTTTACCAAACAGTTTTATCTTGGGTAAGGCTTTCTTATATGTAGAAGGAAAACATTCCAGACTTTTGGAAAGAGACAAGCTGGAAAGTGTGGAAGTGAATGACATGACAGCAGAGCTCTGAGTGATGTTCAGGATGGTCAGCCAACCTTGGCTTTGACCTGTGTAACCACATGTTCCGTAGCCAGCAGCCTCAGGATGTATTCACAAAGATGGGAGGTGTAAGAAGTAGTTCCCAGTAGGATCAGGGTTTCCAGGAGGTCTCAGTTCTTCATTAGGTGTGTTTAGACCAAGCCCTTGGGTGATGCAGGACTGTTGGTCTCAGCAGTCTTAGCCCCCTCCCACCCCCTCAGCAGCCAGCAGAGCAGTGTTTCTTCCTATGGGATGGCCCCTGACCAGCTCTGCAGCTGCTGGTGCTATGAGCAGGTCGAGAAACTCAAGAGATACCAAAGAAATTACTTAGACTTTTGCTTTAAATTATGCTATTACTGGAGTTTGGGAGAAACAACAGTGTGAAGGAACTAAAGGCATCTGTATTCATTTAGAACTGTAACATGTAGAAGTTCGAAATCACAAGACCTTGTTTATTAAAATTACTAGCACTGTTTGTTTCCATGTACAACTCCTCCTTTTCTAATAAATACAATAATTTCTACTCTGTGTTAATTTTAAGAAAGATGTTAATGTCTCTCTTAGACCAGTTTTTGCCATCTTTTTCCTCTGCCTGTTTTTTTTTTCCAATAAATACAGCAAATAATTGGTTTTCTCTCTTCACCCTGAAGCCAGGGCTAACAATCAGTAATGCATAATCATAATATTTTAATGTTTTCAAATGTGATTCAATTAAGCAACCCATGTTTTTGCTGCAGAAGGACCCATAGCATAGTGGGAGATACTGAAGAATGTTTCCTGTTCTTGGCTGGGTAGCTGTGTGTCAGCTAAAGGATACTTGCACTTTTTCTAAAGCTGGCCTGTGTTAACAATGCTTGTGTGTATCTATTTTCATGTTAATGGTGATTTAACTTAAGTAAGGTACCTGTAATTACTGCTCTCTCACCTGCAGCCTGGGCAGTATCTGTTGAATTGAAAAACTGAAGAGGAGATTTTTATACTTGATTGAATTTAAAGACTTGGCAATTTCTTCATAAACTATGCAAGTTATGACAGAATGGTTTGGGGTTGNTAAACAGAACAAGACGATTGGGGATAAAAGCATCATAGAGTCAACCCAGGACACATGGGCAAGGGCACCTTGCACTAGATCAGGTTGCTTCAAGCCCTGTCCAGCCTGGCCTTGAACACTTTCAAGGATGGGGCAGCCACAGCTTCTCTGGGCGACCTGTGCCAGGGCCTCACCACTCTCACAGGGAGCAATTTCTGCTCAATGTCCCATCTCACCCTGCCTTCCTTATGCTTCCTCATTTGGTACTTTGAAATGGAAGCTGACAGTCTGAGTTTGCATTCCTGTTGCTGGTTTTGAGGTGTTAGCACATGTGGGGAACCTTTATCACAGCTGTAACTTTCTCCTTGCAGGCTCCACAGAGCTCAGTGTGCAATTAAACAGACTCAGGTAACTGTTCAGAAAATAGGAAGGGAGATTGAAGAAAAGCTGAGATGTACATCTACAAGGAATGAACTGGTATGTTTGATTTATTAAAACCTTATTTTATGGGCTTGCTGAAGCATCTGAATGATGTCTTGACTGTAAACTTTTTTTTTTAACACTTGAACTTGGAATCTTTCTTTACACCTGTCATTTTAAATGGGAACTCATCTGAGTGCTGTGTAACATCATCAGTTTGAGTTGTGTGAGTTACTCAGATGGATTGATAAATTGGTTATCCTATTTTTACCTTTATTGTGTACAATCATGCTATCAAAGCATAAACGTTGCACAGTGCATGAAAGAGGTCTTTCAGGAAAAACAAACTTCTAATGATGCATATGAAACTTGACAGGAACTTGTGGTGGATTTAGAGTGAGGTGAGTCTCTTGGCTGTATCTTCTTGTACCCTGACTCCCTTTGGATGAACAGAATTCATGCAGATGCTGTCACTCAAGTGACATGTTCATTTTAAACAGAAATTTTACTAGATCTTACAATGGCTTTTGACATTTGGTTTTGCCTGCTCTCCTCCCCAGAGAAGTCTGTTGACATTAATTTCTGCTTTCTGCCCAGGAAAGCTGATCTTGGTTCAAAGATGAGTTGACAGAATAGGAGTGGTTTGTGGTGACTTCACTATGTTGCTACTCAGTGGTATGTGTCTGGTGCCTTGTAAAGGACACATTTGCAGTGTGAAGTTAATTTATTGCTATAAAGCACACTCTGAGTTGAGAGTACTCAGCTAAGTTCCAAAAGTGTCAAACTGGTTCAAGGATTTGACAAAATGGGAAAATGGGAGCTTGTTTACCCTCTGTAATTACAGGGGTTACATTGTAGATGAAGAGGTGAAGAAGTCACCTTCCATATGGGGCAATATAAAATCTCTTGTGAGTCATTCCAACCCAGAGATTCTTTGCCTTCTGGTATCTTGACTGTTTAACCATTACCTTTTCAGCTATGGATATGCTTGTTCCTCCTTGCAAAGGCTTTTAATTTTTAAATATCTGAGAGCAAAACTATATCATACAATACTACTATGTTTTTGGTTGGAAGGGACTGTAAAGCTCATTCAGTTCCAAACCCCTGCCATAGGCAGGCATACCTTCCCTTAGACTAGGCTGTTCCAAGCCCTGTCCAACCTGGCCTTGAACACTTCCAGGCATGGGGCAGCCACAGTTTCTGTGGGCAACCTGTGCCAGGGCCTCCCCACCCTCACAGCCAAGAATTTCGTTCCCAACATCCCATCTAACACTACTCTCTGGCAGTGGGAAGCCATTTCCCCTTGTCCTGTCATTTCAGCCACTTGTCCAAACTCCCTCTCCAGCTCTCTTGGACAACTGGGGCTCTAATGTCTCCCTGGAGCCTTTTCTGTTCTCCAGGCTGAACACTCTCTCAGCTTTTTCTTTGTATTTTATTCTCATCGTCCTGAAGCTGGGAATTGAATCTAATAGTCCAGCTTGAATATCTCCAGCCTTTTCCAGCTCCTGCCTTCACTTTGTATAGACTTCTTACTGCTCACCTTTCCTCTTGCTGGTGAGCCCTTTGCCAGGGAATGAATGCCCATCCTGCTGCTAGTGCTGTGCTGTCAGGTTTTATGTCCTGGTGAAGCACTGAGAGATGCATCCCACAGGAGGATCAAGCACTGTGACACACAGCTGTGTTGCTTTCCTTCCAAAGCAGCAAAATTATTAGTCTTTGGCAATCTGTTGCCTGTGGTAATCTATGAACTCCATTCTTAGGCAGGTGCTAGTCTTGTCCTGTTTTTTCATTCTCTCCTACGACCTTTTTATGGAACTGCTTCTGTGCAGAGAAAATTTTTTTTTTAAAAATCTGTATTTCTTCCCTTAGAAAAAGGAGAGTGAATGTTTACAGTTGAAGATCCTGGTGCTGCGTAATGAACTGGAGCGACAGAAGAAGGCCCTTAGTCAAGAAGTAGCCTTGTTGCATAAGCAAAAAAGTACTTTGCTTGACAGAGGTAAGTGTAGAAACCTTAGTTTATGACCAGAATGAAAGTGCTGGTTTCTTTTCTGTTTTCATTGCCTGGCTGTAATGTGCTGCTTGTGTTTTTTCTTTATCTGAAATTTGCAGCCAGGTATAATTTCTGCATTCTGTGTTATACTGAGTTTTAGACAGCAGTTTCGGGTATCTTGTCTCTAAATAACTTCTTACTCTGACACCTCTCCAAAGCGATCTTAAATCTGTGTTTAATTGATACTTATGAGAACATCAGAAGAACTGCAGTACAGTACAGTAAACACTGCCATCATAAAGTGACTTCATGTCAGGAGGGAAGTTGCTGTACCTGTGATTTGGATTCAGTTTTAAGTATTAGAAGACAAATAGCCTTCTTAATATTTTAATATGTAAGTGGCAGATGAAATGCTTGGTCATCTTGGTATCCTCCTTTACTGGGCAGGTCTCCTATAGTGAAATGCTGTGTCACTGCCTCTTCGGAGCTCACCAAGACCAAACTATACACTACTTGATTTTGTTGCAGGATTTTTTGTTTTCAATACTTAGTTGAGTCTAAAGTAATTAGTTACTACTAAAAAGGATGGTTTTTACCATGTACTTTATTCTGGCTATGCAAGTATTGGGATCCCATAGTTGGATTACTGCACTGTGTGCTTGGGAGAGGAATAGGTATTAAAGGAAGATGAAATCTGATGGGTTGTATTTGGCTGGTGAATGGTGTGTTGTGCATGAAGACAGGTATTCCTCCTGTGCTGTCTGACATTCTCGAGTCATAATATAGAAAATGGGAGGGTAAGAATAAGTGGAGGATTGTTGCCAACATTTTTGTCAGTATCTACTTTTAA
Source organism: Hypocryptadius cinnamomeus (assembly GCA_013400635.1). Classification (NCBI taxonomy): domain Eukaryota; kingdom Metazoa; phylum Chordata; class Aves; order Passeriformes; family Zosteropidae; genus Hypocryptadius; species Hypocryptadius cinnamomeus. The sequence continues at coordinate 60,125 of VYZP01052473.1, read as the reverse complement.
AACTTTGGATAACTAAGAAAATATTTATACTATTTTTTCTCCTGATTCCTCCTGTTGCTTAGAAAATGCATTTGGGATTGAATACCAGAAACTTGAAGAGCATAATGAATCTCTATATGAATCAAGAAAGGAATGCACTGCTAAGAGGTAAAAGGACCTATGTTTGTTCTGTAACTGGAAAAAAAAAGATAAGCTTGATAGCAAGCCATTGAAAATGGGACTTCTGGCACCAAATTCTTCCTCATGTTGCCCTAAAACTTCTGTTAAGATATCCCTGCTACAATTTGTAGATCTCTAAAGTGATTACCAGTGGCAAGTCTAGAAGAAAAAAAACCTAATGCTTGGTTGTATGTGTAGACTCTGATAGGAGTTTCAGGTGTGTTTTAGTGTAACACAGCTTTGTAATACCTGATTCTTGTAGTCAAAATATGTCTATAATGTGTGGTATGCCTGAAAACAAACATTAGCTTTGTGTACCGTATTTTTTTTTTTGGGTGGATTTACATAACTTTTTGGAGGATAGGAGGTGATAATTGGAAAGCTGCAGAAGGGATATGACAGCTTGATACCTTTATTTGGAGCTTTTGAAGAAAATAATAGTTTTGGAATCTCTTTCCCCAAAGAGAACAGTTTTTGAAGATAAATGCCCAGCAGACTATGCGATGCAAGCAGTTGCTGTCGGAGCTATCCTACATCTACCCTATTGATTTGGTATGTTTTCAACATCCTGACAATCTGCTCAATGTGAAATGTAGTTCCTGTTTATTGCACTGCAAACAAATATTATGCTTTACTTGTGACAGAATCTGCTCTTTGCTCATTCTGTTTATTTCAGCTTTTTCTTACTTTTGGTCTTTAGATTACAAACTTTACAGGGAGGGAACTTATGCCAGCACCTTTTACACAGTGTCCTCTATGAAAATAGAATAGCTATAATTTAATGGATGTTTTCCATTTTGTGTACAATTGCATAAAGTAACCCTGACAGTAGGCTAGCTGAGTGCACAGAAACATGTTAAAATGTTGAGATTCAAAGTCTTTTATATAATGAATTAATATAAAGTTCTTTACTTTTTAAAAAAGTTGCATTTATTTTCCGAACTGTGTGAGATGTGGATTAAAATACTGTGTCAGTCACTCTAAGTTTAGTTTAATATTTAGTTTTTTTATTTTTATTTTTATTTTATTGTTTGTTAGCTTTGTTATCGTGTTTTATGCAGGTTTTGGTGTTCTGGATGTTATTGTTTCATGCTCATTTTTCACTGTTGATGTTAAATTTACAGAACAACCAAAAGGATTACTTTGTTTGTGGAGTCAAGCTTCCTAATTCTGAAGACTTTCAAGGTAGCTGCATATTCTTAATGTAGTTGTTACAGTTAACACTGCTTCTAAACTTTGTAAAATTAAGAAAACTGGTAGCAATAGCTTGGGATCCAAATTTTTGACCAGAAAGATATAGACTAGAAAAAAACAGACTAATTATTTGTAGGTACTTCCTAGCTGAAGCAAAGGAGGTTCCTTTTGACTCTTAGTAAAGTACCTCTGCGTTCTAAGACTGCATATTGAAACACTGGAACAGGTTACCCAGAGAGGCAGCGAAGTCTCCATTCTTGGGGATGCTCAGAACCCAGCTGGATGCAGTCCTGGGGACAGCCTGCTCTGAGCCAGGGGTGAAGTGTCTTCCAAACTCAGTGATTCTGGAAAATATTGGTGTCTGACCTAGAACTGCATTGGGGCTACCTTTAGTCCATAAATCTCGGTGGGGCAACAGGCATGAATCCCCATTTGGTTTGCTGTTGTTGCTGGTGAACTTGCCAAATAAATACCTTGCAAAAAAGACTTTGAACGTCTCTGACAGTACGGAGTACTTTGCAAGTGACCTTGTACTTCAACTGTGTATTCCCTCATCCTGTTCCAGAAGCAAATATATCATGTGCCTGCCGGTATAACAGTTGTACAAGTAACTGCATGTATTCATTCATCTATGAATGTTTGATGTGAACTGGAAATTCATTAAAATCTCCTTGAGGATTTCTTGCCCCCAGTACCTGTTCACTCTGGTTTCTTGAGCAAAACCCTCCATCAGTTGTCTGACTCTTTAAAGCCACCCCATAGTAATGAACTTGTACTAATAATATGTATATTGGATGCTCGAATATTGGAGGAATAATCTTTAAAACAAACTAATTTGTCAGTAAGAAGAAAATCAGTCTATTGCTTTGTTTCCCTGATTGCACTAATGTGTGCAATGAACTCATGCACTAATGTGGTAATGAACTCAGTTTGCTAACTCCTGAGGAATGAGTGGTGTGCCATCTTCTGGCCCATTTTCAGTTTCCTGGTATTAATTTTCATTGCAAAAGAATTACTAATTCTTTATCCAAGTCTTTAGAAAAATTGTATTGTGGGGAAGAAGTACTAAGCATGCAATTTAGTGAAATAGGCAGTTAAATTTGAAACCCAGCTGTCTGGTATGGATCTTATCTCAGACTCAGTAGATATTGTCTTTTAAAAAACTAGGCATCAAAAAAATCCCTAGAAAACCAGTTTTGCTGCAAATTTTGAACCTTTTTTACAAAATCCATTTTGACAGGGGTGTAACTCAAATACATACATCATGACAGGCTCTGATAGAGCTCAGTATGATTGTTGAATATCATTATAAGCTTTGTTGAAGGTCCTTTATTCAGCTGGTTTCATGGATGCATCAGAAGGGATGACTATTATGCTGTCTGTATCCCTTAAAAAGAATTAAAAATAGAGAAAAGAGAAAGGAAAAGCCTTTATATGGCTAAAAGATGTACTTTCAATTTCAAGATCTATGTGTATTCCTGGCAGGTGAAGCTTTAAGGTTGATACTTGAACTGTCAAATTAAAAATGATACTTTAAAACAATGGGTTAATCTAAGTTTTTCCAGCTATTGGCAGAGAACAGAGTTCTTAGCTTGGGGTCAGTGTCTCTCCAACTGATCTCGCTTGTGAGTAAAGTTGAGGAGGAATGCAGCTTTCTCCTGATCACACTCACACGTGTCAACTCCATCTAGAGAAACGCAGAAATCTTAATACTTGGGTTTTGTCTTGTGAATTTTGTTTCACATTTCCCATCTCTTCTTCACCCTCCCCCATCCTGGCAGTGTAGCTTTGAAAGTAAAATTTGCAGGAGAACAAGCCATCACCAGTTTTCTGTGCCACATCGCAAGAGGCAAACACAATACAGTGCAAACACTTGTAAAGCTCTCCAAAATGACACCAGGTCTCCTTCTGTCCTTGAGTTCTGACTTCTGAGAGCTATAGTAATTGCTGTTGTCAGAGCAATAAAGTTGAATATTAGGATTCAATGGATACAATTAATAATAGAATCTTTTTGTCATTGACAGCAAAAGATGATGGAAGCATTGCTGTTGCCCTGGGCTATACTGCTCACCTAATTTCCATGATATCCTTCTTCTTACAAGTGCCACTCAGGTATCCTATAATTCACAAGGGCTCCCGGTCTACAATCAAAGACAATATAAATGACAAGCTGACGGAAAAAGAGCGAGAGTGAGTATATTGTAAATACACTGATCTACTGTCTTCAGCAAATCAACACCAAAAGAACCCATCTTAAACAGTTTTGGGCAGTCTGAGGTGATGAGGAATTTGAAGTCACTTGTTACTGCTTTCAGTAGCTGTGGAATAGTCGTTGAGTTTCTCTTGTTGGAATTTTGGGGTACAATAGAGTAACTCAGCTTTGTTACTCTGGGTCTGTTGGCACATATATGGCTTTGATTTGGCATCCAGTAATGCTAGAAGAACTTAAATAGTGTTTCTTAGTGTTTCATGAGTTTTGGTTTCTATTTGGAAAACTTGCCTTTTATGTTTTGCTACTGACTATGAGAATAAACTGCAGATAGCAGGTGTAGTTTCACTGGGAGGCTGCTGCCAGTGCCGGAATAGTGGTTGATAAATGGGAGAAAACAAATAGCTTTGTTTTAACACAGAGTTTTTTAATCAATTGAAAAAACACAGTAACCTGCCACCTACTATAAATCAACTGAATATTCAATTTAGAGCTTTTCATTTGTTCTGTAATCATTGTCTTTGAACGTGTAGCTACACTGTTACTGTTTTCCTTCTAGGAAACTGTCTTGCTGTCTTTAAATTCACTCTCTGTCTTCTCCTGCATTTTGGAACTTTGCTTATTTTCCCACTGTCTTGGCACCTGTGTGCGCTAACATGAAATTAGTGGCAATTATTGGTTAAGGTTCCCTTTGTAGCCTGAAACCACTGAACTGCCAGGAATGCAACATTGACCATTGGTGGGAGGCCAACTGCTCTGTTCAGATTGTGGGCAAAGTTTGCCCAGAGGTTTTACAGACTACCCATCCCTGGAAATTTTCAAGGCCAGGTTGGATAGGGCTTGGAGCAACATGGTCAAGCTGAAGGTGTTCCTGCCCTGGCAGGGGGTTGGAATGAGATGAGCTTGAAGTCCCTTACAACTCAGGAATTCTGCGACCCTGTATGTTTGTATGGATGACTGCAGTTAGGCTTGCAGCATCAATAACTTCATTTTTCCACAAAAGTTTGAAAAAGGAACAAAGGAAATGACAGGGGAAATGAACTTGTGGAAAGTAGCTGACTATTGACAGGAAGCTGTGAAAAAACAAACTCTTCTCTTTGGAAATAATGCAGTCAAAGTGTTACAGTATTTTAACACTAATTCCTCATAATCCAAATAAAGATGGAAGGGTTTTATTGTGCCTAGTTGACAGAATTTGGATGCTTGAAAGTGTCTGATGTCTCTTTGAAGGTTAGTGACTTTTGGCAGGATGGGGAAGGTAATTTGCCTTAATATTTAAACTTGTCTTCCTGTTGTCACACCATAAAACACAACTATATAATTATGTCTTGCAGAGTAATTTTGATACCATTTTAATAACTTGTCTGAACACACTTTTGGATACCTTAATAGAACATTGACCTGTTTTGCTTCAGTGTAGTTCTTGAAGCAGATGATCATACTCCTTCCTGTACATCACTTTGAGAAGGGTTGCAAACTAGAACATTTGTATCTTGAAAACAAATTTTGGAGTAGTAGATCTCCTTGTGTGTGCATATGTAAAGATTAATTCAATTTTCTGTTGTCTCATACAGATTAGAATGTTTAGTCCTTCATGCTACAGCCTTCCAACTTCTTGTGACTTAATACTTGATTTCACAACAGATTTCTGAAAAGGAGAGATTTTAGCTAAGTAAATGAATCCCTGTTGGGCTATTTACCTGTGTTGTGCAAGATTTTTTCAGAATTAGCTCCAGCTGGAGATCTTCTCTTCCCAGCTATTGGAGAAACAGTCCTACCAACTCCAACATTTTATGTCAAATGTCTTAAATTGCAGTTTTCTTTCTAAACTAATAGATCATGTTTCTCCCTTGCTCCTAATCATGTTGAGCACAGCAGTTAACATACATTATTAGATTTCTTTATTTCAGTTACCTGTGTTTTAGCAGCTTTTCAAGTTCCAACATAAATTGTTGAGTAATTGCAGTGATGTTATCCCTATATTTGATCTTTATTATAACACACAGCATCCTAATTACTGACTGGCTTATACTTACATATTTGGCTTTTATTTTTTTTTTTTCATTGCAGGATATTGGAGGTTAGGATTTTCCTTTTTCCCCCTTTCTCAGGAAATTTTTCTCCCCTTTATTGTCTAAGACATGGGAATGACAGATATTTAAGAGAGACAAAAAGATGTGGCCAGGACTGGGAATGGGGCACAGTTTGCTTCTGTCTCTTAGCTGGGAGGTTTTCTCCTGGAAAATGCAGGGATGCTGGGAGTTAGGGGCTGGGCTCAGCTCTCATTCTCTCTCTCAAGATCAGACTTGTGGTTTTGGTGCTGGCCTGCTGCCGCCTGGGGGATTCACTGCTACTGTGGAGTTTTTGTCCTTCACCGCTTCTCCTTTCCGTGGGTGAGACTCTGCTCACAAGAGCAGCTGTTGAACTGGGACCTTTTTAACATCCAGCCTCACTGAGAAGGGGACCCTGACCCCTCCCTGGAGGGAGTGTCTCCTGGCTGCTGCTGACCTGCCCTGTTGTTTTCTGCCAGTTGTTTTCAGGCTTTTTCACCACACTTAACTCCACAAGTGGTGCCTGACCCCCATGGCTCCTGTCACTGCTTTGGAGTTTTTGCTACACTTGTTTTACCACACTGGGTGTGCTCACCTTTGCTGTTGCAGCCTGTTGCTCCGAGGTTCCTGCTGCAGTCCATTTCGCCATCTGGAGTGGCCCTGAGACCAGCCTCACTCTGTGAGTTTGCACAGGGAGCCCTTTGTCTCTCTCCCCGCGGCTGAGGCGCCATTAACCGTGTGTGGAGAGGCGGCTGAGCGCGCACCACAGCGCCCCCTGCAGCCGCGGGGGAATCACCGCACCTGCCCTGCCCGGCCGGGAGCCACCAGCGCCCCTGCCGGCCGTGACCGGAACTGCACCGAACGGGGAAGCGCTCAACGGCCAAGAGAAGGCTGGGGTTGTGTTTCTGGTTTCACTTTGTTGTTGCTGCCATTGTTGTTGTTTGTTTGCCTTGTTATACATATATATACTAGTAAAGCCCTGTTATTCCTTTCCCGTATCTTTGCCTGAAAGCCCTGTAATTTCAAAGTTACAGTAATTTGGAGGGAAGGGGTTCATGTTTTGCATCCCAGTAAGGTTCCCACCTTTTTTGGCAGGCACTTGTCCTTTTAGCCAAGACAAAGGGTTTCTCTGAGATCCTTATTAGGAGTTTCTAGNTGGAGGGGGCAGGAAAACTCTGCAGAAGGATCTGGACAGGCTGCATTGATGGGACAAGGCCAGTTGTATGAGGTTCAACAAGGCCAAGGGTTGTATCCTACCCTTGGGTCACCGCAACCCCATGGAATGCTGCAGGCTTGGGGCAGAGTGGCTGGAAAGCTGGGAAGGGCCCTGGGGGTGCTGATCAACCCTGGCTGAACAAGAGCCCAGGTGTTCCCAGGTGAGCAAGAGGCCGGTGACACCTGGCCTGTACCAGCAATGATACGGCATCAAGCCCAGGGCAGTGACTGTCCCCCTGTGCTGGGCACTGGTGAGGCACTTCCAGTCCTCACTGTCTCTCAGCAAGACGGCAAGACAGACATTGAGGAGCTGGAGCATGCCCAGAGATGGGGATGGAGCTGGGGAAGGGTCTGGAGCACCAGGAGAGACTGAAAGAGTTGGCAGAGCTCAGGCTGGAGAAGAGGAGGCTCAGGGGGGACCTTTTCACTTTCTACAACTCCACAGGAGGGTGGAGCCAGGTGGGGGGGTTTCTGTTCCCAAGTAACAAGTGACAGGATGAGAGGAAACAGCCTCAAATTGTGCCAGAGAAGTTTTAGGTTGGATATTAGGAAACATTTCTTCCCTGAAAATGTTGTCCAGCCCTGGTCCAGTCTGGTACAGTGGTGGAGTCAACATCCCTGGAGGGATTTAAAAGCCATGTGGATGTGACACTTGAAATATGGGTTAGTGGTGGCCTTGGCAGTGCTGGGCGAATGGTTGGATTTGGGATGTTCTTAAAGATCTAAGAACCTTAATGACTCTGTGATTCTATGGATATATAACTCCCAAATTAAAGCTGCTTAGACAGCAACATGTTCCTCTCTCCAGTGATGAACAAGTTTGCTTGCAGAATAAATCACCTAAATTCTTTGGCAGTGTTCTGGTGGAACTGAAACCTAACACTTCATCACATGCTCAGCAACAGAGTGAGAATGCTAGGATGAAATTATTTCTGATATGTTCTGAGATTGTGTTTCTCAAGCCCTGTATTTAATGCTTCTGTTAGTCTGCTCCCAGATTTTTAATAAAGAATGACTGCCAGCTTAGGGCAAAATAAGGATTGTGTCTGGAGTGAGACATACATTGTGACATTCCCTGTGTTGGTGTTGCTGCTCATGTTACAGTATTTTTGAGTATAAACAGCTTGGAAATATATATATTCCTCTAAGAGGAAAAATAGGGTTCGTTAAGTTTTATCACCTTTCTGGTTTGCTTTGTATATCTGGACAAGTAAAATGCACATTCAGACTAATTACTTATGTTGAATTTTTGAGCTATCACTCCTACTATGCCTCTTAAAGATTTTTAAGAGCTCTTACTTCCCTGCTAGGTAACTTGGAACTGGAAACTATTTCAAGAAATAGTTTTATTAACATTATTTCTCTGTAATAATAATACAGAGAAATCAAATAGTACACACAATCTGACGGATGCTACACCTTCTTCCCGACAAAATGTGTTAAGGGAGGACTGGTAGGAGCAGTAGGAAGAAAGTTGCCACCTCAGTGTCGTACTTCAGGTTGGGGAAGAAATGAAGGGGTAGAAAATGGCATCAATGCCTAAAAAGGTTTTATATTTAAAAAGTAGCAAGAACATTGTCATTTGCAAGCACAGCTGCTGGAGCATTTAAAGACATTGCAGAGTTGTCTGATCTAGGATCTTATCTGTCTGTGTAGCCCTAAGAAGGGCTTTTTTTTTTTTTTCATATGTTTAAATATTGAACTTGTTGCTATTCAGTGTTATTAAGGCCAAAAATAGACATAAAATTTAAAGATAAACAAAAAGGATCCAGACAGGAATGGAAGAAACCTGATCTAGTCTGGTGCATTTTTTGCAGGAATATTTGGCATTAGTTGATCTGAGACAACAGTAAACAACTATAAAGGTTTCCTGGGTATTTTGTAATTTAGAGAAAGACTATTTTTTTTCCTTTCACTGTGCATGGCAAGCACAGACTGCAAAGGCCAAAGGATTCAAACAGCTACTGTGCAAGTCTTTGGCATGTATATTGAGGCATGTGACATCTTTGCAGTTGTTTTATGACTTTGATGTACCTCAGGAACAAAAAGATGTATGAAATAGTGTAAGGGGGAGTGAAATTAAGGATACTACCATGGGTTACTTGTCCTGTCTAAATTCCTTTTGTAGTCATTAAAGTAGGAATCATCTGTCTATTGTAATACTGGCCCTCATAGAAAACAGGATCAAAATACGAAATAATAATACAGCTCAAAGGGATAGGTTTGTTCTTGAAGTAATTTCCTGGAAACTATTTTTCTGAGTTGGAGTAGCATCTCAAATTTGTCTTTTTATGCAGCTCACCTTGATCATTATTGAAAACCTCAAGCATGCCAGAAGATTGCAGTGATTAGTCAGTTTTTGTCTTGATGTTTGATTTCTCTAGGTGCTGATTTGAATTCATTGCTGTAGTCGTTGTGGGAAGGGCAAATGTATAAATAAAAAAACCAGGTCACCCTCCACTGGGATGGTGCAGACTTGTTGCAACTGAAGAGTGCATAAGGCATGAATTAGAGGTGCCCTTCTTGGGTCTTCAGAGTGGTTCTGGATTCCTTAAGGATGCAAAGCATTGAGTAAGTTTATCTTAGCTGATGTACAAGGTCTGCATGTGGGGAATGTTGATTTATCTCCACAGTTTGTTGACTGAACCTTGAACTCAAACCCCAGCAGGCTGGATTAGTCCAGTTGGGGTGCTTTTCATTATTTTAGGACACCAAATTTCAGAGAAGATTAAGTAAATCAGGCAGGACATATTTTGAAGCTGCACACGCTCAAGCAATTATTTTGGTGTGTTGGTGTTGTATTTTAGACCTACTCATTTGCACTGCTCAGAAAAACTGGTATGTTGTGTGTGATTCATGCAGTGTTAAATTGTGGAAAGTGTGTTACTGACAGTGGAAGTTCTGATGTAAATAAGTGTCAGGATAAAATATGAATAAAGCATACATACAGGATTCCTTGCCAGTTCTGCTGCAAAAATGCTTCCAAATTATCTTTCTCAATGTATTATATTTAATTTCTTTGAAGTGTGGCAAGCTGGATTTGCAAGTAAGTGGAGATAAGTGTTGCTGAATTGGCCTATAGATAACTTGGGAGCATTTGCCATCCACTTGTTGAATGAGTATAATCTGTAAGTGATCCCCCTTATTGTGGCCTTATGCCAGTTTGGAAGAATGGGAAAATAAGGATTTCAGCTGCAGTAGACTTAGTACAGCACCACTAAAGTTGTTATTGCTCTGTGCCTGGTAACAGATAAGTCACTTGCAAACAAAGCAGTCTGAAAAATCAGAACACAAGCATGTGAAGAATAACTTTTCACTGACGTTAAGATTTTCCAACTCAATTGACACGTCTTTAATCATATTTGGTACTTCGGCTGAGGTAATGAAATGGCAGCTTTGGGAAGAAATCTTGGCAAACTTAGATGGAGGGAGATGGTTGCTTGAGAAATCTAATAGCTATCAAAGAAAAGTTGATTCTTTGGGGCAGATTGAGTGTGTGTTAAGGGTTCAACTGTATTGCTGAAAGAATGCTTTTTGCCATGAACTTATCTTGAACTGTATTTTTACATTCGACAATTCTTGAGGATATTTAGCTAGAATCCTGGCTTATTTAATTCTTGATTAGCAAAACAATACTTTTGCCTTCATTGAGTCAGCAGATACTGCTGCGTATAGATAAAGAATTAGATCAGGTGTTGTTTAATGAATTTAGATAATGTTAACACTGTTGCTGGGAACTAGAAGTTTTAACATGCTCCTGGCCAGTCTGAGAAAGCAGATTTTGTTTACTGCAGTATATGAGACCACTGACCCCAGACATCTGAGACCAGCTGAGAAATATTTCTGTGAAGACATACTAGTCTTAATTTACTCCCACTGGAACACTGTACTCCTGTTGAAATTTTTTTTTTCCAAAATATTACTTCATTTTTTAAAATAAGCAGGGACTTGACCTGTATAGAGTGTCTTCTAGTTAAAAATTATTCTTCAGTGGCAGTGAGATTTAAAGTTCTGACAGTGAGGTTGTCTGCTCTGTCCTTACAGATAGTCCATGTATTGTGACATTCATTATGGCTTGTATGGTGCAAGCCTTGAATCCAGGCTGAAATATGTCACAGAAATGCCCAATTTACAAAAAGCCGTCAGTGTCAGTGTCTCCATAGATTCTTTGCTGTGATTTTGAGGTGTTTGAAATCATTTGCTGAAGCAATAGAACGATACCCTCTTGTACAAAGCGGTTACTGTCTTGTCAGGAGCTGCCTGACTTTCGTAATCTGGATCTTCGCTTTTATTTTCTTTCTACAGTCTGTACCTACTGAAGCTGTCGTGCATTCCCCAAGAGCAAGGTCACAGCAGTTACACTTATTACAGAAAGATGCTTCTGCTTTTGATTATCATCATCTGAACAGTTCAGAAAAGCATTTTGAAAATACATTTCATAAAGTTAAATTAATGTTTTATTTCCCCAGTAAACTAATTATTTATTTATTGTATAAAGCTTGAATGGGGATATGCTTTTTCCTCATGGCAGTCTGTATTTTTGTCATCAGATTTGTTTTACAAGTGTAGCTTTTTCTGATAAGTAGAAACTCAAAACCATATAGTAATCCAGTCTGAATTTGCTTGTGATTTGTAACTCATATTTATGTCTTAATCTGTAATTACAAACAAAATGCATGCTTGTAGTCCTTTCTCCTGTCTTTTCGTTTAATTTTGGTTCTTCTGCAGAAGATCTGTGAAGTCTGTGCTGTGAAGCTGATAGAGTTGTGGTGCAGCTTATCTGAGAAAGAAGCAGGTTTTCAAGGTCTGCAGCCGAAGTTTCTTGTGCCTTGATCTTCAGGTGGAATGCTAAGATGTTAGGAATGCTGGATATTTTGGTGGTTGTGGCACTTGAGCAGTTTATTTGTCCTAGTATTTGATTTGAAGTGTCCTGAGAAATGGTGATTTCAAGTGAGCTGTCTGGACAGTGGTGCTCCTTCTGACTTAAAAGGCTTTCAGGGTTTAATTTCTTCTGGTTCAGAGTAGCCCCAGGACTTTTAAATAACACAAGCTTCCTCCTCTGAATATGACATTCCATTACAGTGAGCAAACAAGGTATGGTAAGGTTGGAGGGAAAACACTAGTTCTTTCCTCCCCTGCCTGTGCCCCTTGCAGACCCCAAAAGGGAGTGAAGCTGAAATAACTCAAACTTCAGTAAATATTTGAACCTTTTCTTCTACACTCCTCATACTTCAGACATACCAAACAAGAACTTGTGGCTTTTTCAGGCCATTATCTTACCTGGATTGTACTATTTAGTCCTGTCCTTGTATAGTGTGTCCTATCCATGGTCTAAAGCTTAAAACTAACTTTTTTTCTTAACTGACCCATTTTCAGTAGTGTTGTGTGAGACACAATTGTTCCCCCAGATCTGGTAGATGACTCTGCTATGACATGAGTGACTTACAGTCACAGAAATTACATCAGTTCTTTATCTGTGTGGTAATGAATAACTGGGTTTCAGCTGCATTCTGCCAAGTCTGTGCTGCAGCCACCTCTCTGCAGTCATTCTGCTTACTGTCCTTGGAAATGAGACGTGAAGGAAAAAGCCAGGTCGAGTTCGTTCTCTGAAAAATTTGACACAATTGGGCAGGAAATATCAAAGATAGTGTATATATGGTCATGTGAAAATGCAGTGGTGTCAGCTTCATTTAATCTTTGGATTAAGATTCCAGTCTGCACTTAACTGCTGGGTAATGTCTTGATGTCAAAATGGACAGCAGTGATGATTGGTGTTCTCATGATTTGGAATTGTGACCAGCGCTGTTTAAGTTCTAAGTCAATGACATGGACAGTGAGATGGAGTTTGCCAATGACACCAAGCTGTGTGGTGCTGGAGGGAAGGGATGGCAGAGAGACCTGGACAGGCTGAAGAGTTGGGCCTGTGCCAGCCTTGTGAAGTTCAACCAGGCCAAGTGCAAGGTGCTGCACTGGGATCGTAGCAATCCCAAGTACAAGTTCAGGCTGGGTAGAGAATGGATTGAGAGCAGCTCTGGGGAGAAGGACAGCTTGGGAAAATGGCTGGATGAGAAACTGGATATACCCTGGCCATGTGTGCTGGCACCCAGAAGTGCTCGTGTGCTGGGCTGATCGCACAGCATGGGCAGCAGTGAAGCGGGAAATTCTGCTCCTCTGTCCTGCTCTGGTGAGACCCCACCTGCAGAGTTGTCTCCAGCTCTGGGGTGTAACATCAGAAGGATGTGGAGCTGCTGGAATGAACCCAGAGGAGGCCACAGTGGTGCTCCAAGGGCTGGAGCCCCTCTGCTCTGAAGGCAGCCTCAAAAACAGAAGGCTCCAAGGAGACCTGGAGCCTCAAGGAGAGCTCTTTCCAGTGCATAAAGGGGCTCCAGGAGGGCTACAGAGGCATTTTAGGCATTTTAGGCAAGGGCCTGGAGTGATGGGACAAGGGAGGATGGCTTCCCACTGCCAGATGGCAGGGTTAGATGGAATATTGGGAAGAAATTCTTCCCTATGAAGGTGGAGAGACCCTGGCAGAGGTTGCCTAGAGAAGCAGTGGCTGCCCCATCCCTGGAAATGTGCAGGGGCAGGTAGGACAGGGCTTGGAGAAACCTGGTCTAGTGGAGGTGTCCCTGTGCATGGTAGGAGGTTGGAACAAGATGGGTTTTCAGGTCCCTTCCAACACAAACCATTTTGTGATAATTAAGTGTTCTTAAAACATAAGTATCCTAATTTAGCTTATAAAATTGCAAATATTACTGGTCCTTAAAGTTCTGAATCACTTGGAAAGTTAAGGCTTTGTAACATGATTCCAAACTAGATTTGGAATTTTATTTAGATTTGCCAAATGAGATGTAATACGATATTTAAATTGTGCCAGACTTCAGCCTGTGCAAGACAGTTGGATGTGATGTGTAAAAACCATTATTTTACTGACTTCTTCCCTTAAGAGCTTTGTGAAGTACAGATTAAACTTTTGAGACTTTAATATGATTTGGGATATGGCAGAGGTCTGAATCGAAGAGAGATTAAAAGATCTAAAACATATGGTGTATTACCAAAGTAGAAGCAGGTGAAAGCAGTTAAAAGTGAAGCAATTTCATAAGCTTTAAAAATAGTTTATGTTAAAGGCAGGTGGTTATAGACAATAAAAGTGGGCCATCAGCATATTGGTACATACATGATATTTCTGGATGCGGAATTCATAAATCACAGAACACAACAGTAAATTTGTTTGGACTTGAATTCATAAGAGATGCTTGAGGTCTGAAATAAATGTATGGAATAAGGATTCTTTCAACTTTTCCTAACGTTTACCATCTGCCTGAGCCAGGAATCCTGTAGTGATTTCCTTGAGTGTTCATCAAGCACCAAAGTGACTATTTAAAACAGCTAAAGATGAGCTAAAGATATGAAATTAAATGAGATCCTGATGGCTGATGAGTACTTGTTGAGGGTCAGCTGGAAGAAGTAGGACAGTGAAGAGTTTTTAGTGATTAGAGTAGAATACTTAGCACAATTTATTTGAGTTGTAAGAATGGTCTAATGCTTAAAGCACCACAAGTAGTCTAATCATTGTTGTAGCTTTGAAACAGGCCTTTGGTTTTCCAGAATAATATCTGTGGGCAACTTTACAAGATCTCTTTTTCTGTAGTCAGTTTTCAGTTTTTTAAGTACATCAGTATTAGTGAGCAGTTTTGGTTGAAGACACTGTATTAGCAAATTGTTGCCTATGCTCTTACCAAAGCCAGGGGTTTTAAAAGTCAGTAAGAGAAAGGCTGCAACCCTTCCTTTTGCTAAGAAGTCATTAAACTCCTCATAAGGGAAAAAACCCCACCAGAACAGATTATGGATATGAGCTGCAGGCATCACACCTGAAACTGTAAATACGAAAATGAAAAATCCTTGCAAGAGGCTTTTTCTGTCTGTGCCTGAAATTTCTTGGTTTTACTTTCAGCAGTACATGAGCACAGTCTTCTTCATTACATCTTGAATCATGGAAAAGACTTAAATTAACAATGGAAGGTGACTTAAGCAACCTTCGTACCCCCTAGGAAGGATGATGTTTATTTAGAGGAAACTGTTATGATAGCTGAGTGTACAGGGTGCTTTGAACTTGCCTTAGAGGTGATACATTAGGCTTCTTTGTGCCTGTAGCTTTATGATTAGAGGATGATCTCCTTGTGTCTAGATGAACAGCAACATGGTGCAGTGGCTTCTGGCCTCATGGGGTGGGCTGCAGCCTCTGGATCAGATTCCTGCAGGGATCCTGTAGAATTACAGAGCCTACTTCTAGCAGAAATGCCTTTAGGCCCCTAGACAAGCACAACTGGCAAAAGTGTTCATCTGAAACCATGTCTGCTGCTCCTGTGCTGCCACCAGGCCACGAATGTGTTTGGACATATTCAGGAGTCCTCCTTGAACTGAAAATTGGAATTTGCCTTGGTTTGTCACTGAGATTTCTGTTCAGCTGTTTGCATGTGCATGAGTCAACTGCAGTGGAAATGCTGACAACCAGCCACCATTGGTTTTTCATATTGACAGGAAAAAGATATACTGGGTTTATCTTTTTTAATAGAAAGACTTTCAAACCAGAGTGGATGATTTAGTCATCATGTCTAGTCTTTGTAACCTTGATGTGATTTACTGTAATGAGATTATACTTTGCTTTTAAGTTTCTTAGAGTTACATGTGTTTCTTATGTCTGTGGAGTGTTCTACTTGATTAAATACCATGGTAGAATAAAGTCTAATTAGACTAAGCAAAGTAACAGCTCCCTGAGAGTCCTGTTGATGGTGTAGTTGGGTACCTTTAAACTTGATAGCTATCCGAAGGATATTTTTTAATGCAAATATTCAAACTAACTATTTAAAAACTTAGCATTTGTGAAGTGTTGTGAGGTCCTCGAACTCAAAACCTAATTCCATTGTTGATGGTAATGTGCTAGTTTTGTATTTCCAGTGTGGGTTACAGATAGACTTTCAGCCCTGTTTTTTATTTAAAAGGCTGACTTGATGTTACACCATCAGGATGACTGTGAACCAAGCATGTAACCTCTGCCTTGCTTTTTCTTTTTCACAACCCTATTGAGCCTTGACCTGCTCACACTTGTTTCCTTACTCATTGCATATCAGCAGATTCTCCATAGGTTTAAATATTTGTATATTAGGTGACTTTGATAGAAAAACAAGTTTTAAGCTGAAGAATTCCTTATCCAGTAGCTGATGTCTGCTTAGGAAGTGTGGCAGGAATTAATAGGGAATGGATCAAAATAAAGCAGTGGATAATGACTTGCTGAAATTAAGATTGCAGGTAGAGAGGAGGGGCTTATTCTTGGGAACCCTCCAAGCAGGAGAGATGGGAGAGAGATCAGGTGGGTGAGGATGAGAGAGGTAAGGCTAGAGCATATGAATTGTCATCTCTATTTTAAGCTCTGCTAAAATGAAGTTATTCAGAGATGATTAAAAGCTTTTTTTATCTGCTTCTATTATTTTGGGTTTATTTTATTTAAATTTTTTTTGTCATCTGTGAGAAATGACAATCAAAACCGCTTCTTGTGGGACTGGGAATGCTTGGGTCTTGAACATAATAGTGTTGGTTCACCAGGGGAGAAATTGTTCAGTCATTGTGGCATCACCATAGGAAAACACAGGTTTTGTCCAGAGTGATATGCCATGGAAGGGGATATGAGCTATGTGCCTAAAAATGTCCTGCAAGTGTTTTGTGGTTAATTGTAGATATGCATTATGATGCAGCTGGGTAGCACTGGTCATCTGACTCGTATCCCAGTGAGCCCCATGAAACAGAAAATGACTCAGAAAAATTAGTAAAAACTTAGTGTTTGTCACAGTCCTATAGGATTAAATAAGCAAAACATGAGACTCCCAAAACAAATGTAAGCTTTTAAGATTAAGAATCTTCTTTATGTTATCTTAGACCTTCAAAGCACATATTGACCATCTGGTTCAAATCAGTCTCGTGTGCAGTTCGGATCACTCTTATCCAGAGTTCTCCACCTTCTGAATTCAGAGTGGGGCTTGTTTAATTTCAGCATCTTTGGCACAATTCTCTTAGATCCTAAAGCCACCTTTACACATGCCTGCTGGCTGATTATTCCCTTAATCACTCCTAGTTCTTGTTGCTTCTCCCCAGTACAGGCTCCTACCTTTGCTGACATGTCTTGAAAGCAGTGGGAATACCAGATACAGAAACAGCTCCAAATGGAGTAAACCTGTTACAAGTTACTAAACATGGTGGATTTTTTCTTGAATCAGGTTAATCTTCTCTAAACCAGCATCTTCTTTACAAATCACTATTAAAACTACCATTGCTGCATTGCCTGTCTCTTTGTATACAGAAATAGATCATCTTCTGTAAACTCAGGATGTGTTAGCACTGTGTTTTAAGAACTCTACATGCTGCTGAAATGTCATATTCTGTAGCTGTATGTAAATGACAGCATATTTTTACAAAGGCACATATTGATCCTCACTGAGCAGAAGCTGTTTTGTTCATAATTCCTCACTGTTCACATGGCAGATGCATGGTTTCCTAGAGTGTGTAAGTACTACTCTGAGGAGGACCAGAGCTCAACTTCTGAGCTCTCTTCTGGACTGAGAACAAATTTCTAACACTTGATAACTTCTCTGAGATAATCTTTTCTGTTGATTATAGAAAGGGTATCTGTAGCTTATGTTTTTTGATTCTTCCCACTAAACGTCACACTCGTTCAAATTTTTTATCTCAGAATAAGTATCTGTGTTTTGCTTTAAAGGAGCTTAGTGATTTTTTTTCCCCCAAATATATCAGCAAGAATGGAAAGAAGGAAGGTGCACTTTGGAGTAGAATAGGTAGGCGGATGCCATTTTGAATTTTATTATGCATTTTGTGATTATAAAAACACTAAAATAGTGTTTTTTAAAAGTATTTAGTATAACTAAATCCTTACACAGGAGACTTAGCTTTTTGCAGCATGCCAAAGGGAGAGATTAAGCTTACAGTCAATGCTTTTCTGCGGAGTGGGCAAGAAATATTTCACACAGGGAGGCAGCAGTTCAAGTTGGGTTCAGTCATACTCACTGAAGCACTATATAAAATGTTTGGGTTCCTCTCCCTTTAGTGTATTGCTTGTGATCAGGCTTAATGGGCCAGCAAGATAAAACAAAAAGAGAGAGGCATAAAAACCTAGTAATATTTTTCTCTTGAGTCATAAATGTGTATATGCAGAGACCTCCACTGGCAATTTTCAAGACTTTGATTTAAGTGATTATGTTGTGGAAGCTGACCTGAGGATGTGCATGGTTTAAAGCCTTTCAAGATTAATTAGTGGAAGTTAGAGGATAGAAATCTGAATATTGGCAAAGAAGCAGGATCAATGTGGTAAGCAGAAAAGCCTTTTCCCTTTTAAAAGAATCTCTGTGTGGGAAATGTCAGTGAGCACCATAAACCAGTTTTTACCCCCTTTCTGTACTGCATGGATCAGAGAGCTCTGTGTCTAATAACAGAATGCATGGTTCCCGTTACCAGTGACTGCATGAAATGTTGCCTTCTAGGGAAACATGGTTTGTATTCCTAATGGTGCTTTTATTGTAAAAAAATTGGTCAGTTTTAGACTGTTAATTGTAAAGTTATTCTTTAAATCTAACCCTTGCTCTGTTTGGGTAGTGTAATTGGAGATATTGAAATGAATTCCTCTTGCTTTGTATTTTGCACTTAGAATAATGTGTTGCAGAATTTTTGTAGCATTTGGGAAAGCTTCATTTCCTTGCATGGGGAACTAGTTCGATTTATAGATCTATTAAGCAAGGTTAGCTAAAGATATAGTAATCACAGAGATTTTAATGTTCCCCAGCTTAAAGAGACCTAGCAAGTTTGAAAGTAGCAGAAAATCTGAAGCTGACATCTCAATATTTGATCTGCTGTGATCATGACTTGTTAACCTTTAGCTTTAATGACACCATATAATTCTTAAAATTACAAATGCACTCTCCTATGGGGCTGATGGATGATAAAATTCACTTTGCCTAATCACCTCTCCAGAATATGTGTTGTTTCTAGTAGATATTGATCTCCTGTATTTGTTATCTTATATTTGAGAGAGACCTTAGTTTCTGCTGTAGGGTGGGGCTAATGTGGATAATTCCTTCAGCATCTTGATCAGGTGCTGCAGGACATGGTTCATGAAAAGGCAAAAACTTGATTAATGCTGTAGTTCCCATAAAAATAAATTTTAGTTTGTACTAAGATTGCTGATGACCTCATAACTTCTGGTGCTGAGGGGGAGGCAAAAGACAGTCCTTAGAAGTGCACTGTACAGCAGTTAAAGCTGTTTGAGAACTGCTTCACTTAAGCAGAGATTCTTTAAGCAGATGTATAAAACTATATTCTTTAATGCAGAAACTGTCAAAGAGTTTCAGTATTTAGGGGACTAATGTTTTAGTTATCTTGTCTCACGCAGCAGTGCCATGCTATGTTCTTACAAGCTATTTGATACATTTGGTATTTTAAATGGTGAGCAGCATTTATTATGTAGGAAAAATAAAGATCAGTAATAAAATGTTTGCAAGGGCTATAGTGACCTATGATGCTGTGACTGAAGCCTTTGGTGCCTGTGTGAAGTTTGTTGAAAAGAATCACTTCTATTCTGAATGTTGTTCTGGTAAGTGAGCCTGCACATTTCTTCCCTGTGTAAAGGGCTTTGTGCTCTGTCAGTCACAGGCTAATGATCAAAAGAGAACAACTTTTTGAAAATATTCTTTCTGTTTGGAAATGAGCTAACCAAGTGTGACTGAATGAATACAGAGGGATAACGTGGGATCTGGAATTGTGCTGTGTGCTTCTGAAATTACACTTTGATTGGTGAGAGGGATGTTGCAGCCCTGGGAGAATCATAAAGTGTCTTTTAAAAACCTGAAATACTTTAAAAAATGGAATTCCGTAGTTTTGGCATTGGTTGTTAAATGCTGATTGACTGGAGTTGCAGAGGGTTCCTAAACACATCCTATGGAGGGGTTCCTGGGAGAAGTCAGCAAAGGAAGCTTTTTAAATTTTTACCTTCTCAGAAAAGGAATCTGGGGCTTTTTGAAGTTTATATAAGCATCTGAATAATTTCACCTTAAATACTTTCTCCCTCCCTCTTTTTTTTCCCATCAGATTTCCTTTATATGCAAAAGGAGGGGAGAAGCTTCAGTTTGAATATGGAGTTTATCTTCTCAACAAAAATATAGCACAGGTTGGTACACTTGAGATTATTTTTTATTATTATTTATATGTATTCTCTGCTTGGTGTCAATGTGACGTGAATGTGCATGTGCTGTCCTGTGATGCTGCTCTCTGCGGTGANATGTGCATGTGCTGTCCTGTCATGCTGCTCTCTGCGGTGAAAACCTGTGAACTAAGAAAAATGTCCTTGAAAACATAACTTTCACTTATCTTCACCTTTGTGCTTGAGATTTTCTTCTGTGGTGCTTAGAGAAGGACTTGCCAGATAATGAATCTTTTCCTTTTCAAATAGTACATTCTATGAGTCTATAGACTTCACACTCTTTTGAAAATTGTAAATATTCTCAGATTTTTTTATTCTGTCGCACTTGAAGATCTATTCATGTAATTCTTGCTCATGTGTCTTTAATTTTGCTGTATTATTACTTCAACTAGTATTCTACCCTTATAAGAAAACACAATACATGTAAAATATGAAGTATCACACATGTGTGACTTTTATTTAAAAAGTTCTCTAGTCAACCTTACTTCCTTGTTTTTAATGTATTTTAAAAAAACATCCTTTACTCTGAAAAATGCAAGAGACTTTGAAGTTGTATTTGAGATGGCAGTAGTACCTGCAGCTAACACATTGGTATGGAATTCAGAGAATGTTCAGAAAGCTGGTCTTAAAGAGGCCTGGCTGTTTCAATTGGTATGTATTCCTAGGACAGGGTCAGCTGCTTTTATGCTGTCCTTGGTCATGTTCTGTGAAGAAAAACCTGTGATACAAGTACTGCTTAGTTCCAGTGCTTGCCTGTCTTGGCCACTAAAGACAGCTAATTTCTGACATTGAGTCCAAACCTGTCTTGCCTTTGTTTATATATTATAATAATATGATCCATTTAAGTATCTTCCATTTTGCAAACTTTTATGCATTGAAAAACCACTTTTCAACACTTCCCTTGTCTCAGATTCTCCATCTGAGTCCACATTTTTCTTAAAATGCAGTGCCCAAAGCTGGATACAGTGAGCCCAACTTACAAAACATTGAGTAGGATGGGAGAAATGCTTCCCAAGTCTTGTCCTTTTATTTCCAGTTCATTGGATTCTAATAGGTTTGTACTCTTAAAAGCCTAGCAGAGTAAATCTTATGATTCTGTGCAACCAATAGCCCCAGGTATCTTCTGCACAGCAGCACAACAGTCCATTCTGCATTTGTGCAGGTTGTTACATTTCTTGCAGTTCTGGAGACAGGCACACGACTGAACACACTGAGTTCAAGTGACAGCCAATGTTTATTGATGGACGCCCCCTTTTATAGGGGATTCAAATTTCCCATGCTTGAACACCTGAGTGGTCGAGGTCTCAACACCACCCAGCTCAGTGGCCAACTAGCTGTCTGCATTCAGGATTGGATGGAATTGGCTGGGCTGCCCTGTTTGAGTTTGAATCTAACATTGTCTTCCCGGGGACTTGTTTGCTTCTGCTCTTTAATGAACTAGGCTGGTCGAGTTGGGGTTCTGTTATGGCCAAATGTATCTGTGCAGCTTCACACCAGCTGCAGCTGTCACAGCAGGTGATTTGTTTAATTCACATTTTATATGCTGTATCTTGGTGTATTGTTAAAGATGAACTTTCTTGTTCTTAATCGTGTTTCTGCTTTGGTGGCAAACAAAAAAAAAAAGCTGAGAACTCAGTCTCAGCTTTATGCTGGCTGCATCTGAGCCTATGCCCCATCCAGATTACCTGATTAAAATATTGGATAGAACTGGGGTTCTGTTATTCCAGGTGGAGTCCCATCTTGCCAGCACTTCAGTTGTAGTCATGAACCATTCTTTATTACACCCAAAGAGTACTTTCTCTGTATTCACTTGTACTTCATCAATATCCCATTTCCCCAGCATGCTTGTGAGCATATTATAGCAGAAAATGCCAAGAGATTGAAATTCCAAGAGAAATATGACATTTCTGTTTCTAACCTGTTTGAAATTACGTTAGTCTTACAGTTTTATTCTTGAAAAATCTGACCTTTTTATGCATAGTTTCTACTAGTCTTGTTTGTTTTTCCACTTTCCTCTTCCATCACTTTTTTGCCATTCCTTATCCCAAACTGAAGTAAAGTTTCTGAGTCTTTCTGTGTTGTTTATTTTTTAAGCTTGGATTGCATTTACCATTTTCCAGACTTGCCCATGCTTAGTGTATTTTGGACAATAACCTCTGAAATTACTTAAAGGCTAAAATATCTTAAGACAAAGTTAATCGAGCCCTACTAATCTTGGAAATTGGCTTAGCCAGGCTGTTAATGTATCTTAGACTATACCTCCTTGTTGGTGGTATTAGTAATGGCTGCCAGCTGTTCACACTTGACCTCCAGAGGGAAGATTAGTGAGAAAAAGGGATTAGTCTTTCCCTCAAATGCTTTGATAGATCTCTCTCTTCATTACTATCAAAACAGTGCTTTCCCTAATCTCTGCTTACTAGTTCATTCTGTAACTTGTGAGTCGTGATGCTGCTTGGTTTGCCTTTCAGCCCTTCATTGTCTTTACCTTATTCTGGAGTGTGCCATTCAGTTATGTGATGCAAGCAAGAAGCTCTGTCATTTTTTTCATCGAAATGATGAATTCTTCACTGAGCCCAGGGTGGTTGTCTTTCCCGTTTGTGTAATTTGAGTTACTTGACACTTGTGCCTGTAGTATTTTTTAGTAGAAATTGTCACCACTTCACTTGTTTTCATGTTTATCTCTTTGACTTGTCACCTGTGAGTTGTTACCACTCTTGGACCTACTGAAACCTCTCATTCTGATTTTCTTGTTCTGTTTCTGAAGGACTCTGGATGGTTGAACACACGGTCACTCACCCATGTTGCCTTCCAGTTCCTTGCAGTTGGTTTCTGAAATCACTGGCATATGTTTAAACTTATAAAAGTAAATGAAGCCTTTAAGTATGTATTGGTATAGAAAGAGTTTCCAGCTCTGCTTGGTTCTGGTGCAAGCTAGTCAGTGGCCAAACTTCAAAGTGGTTAGTAGAACACTAGTGGTTCAGATGTTAATGCTTGAGATTGTATGCTGTTGGATATAAAAACATAATAACAGTAAATTGGAAATTCTGGGGGTGCTTCTACTACTTATTTAATCATTAAAGTGTTAAAATGTCCACATAAACTGTTGTAGTCACCTTTGTTTTGATGTCCTTGGTCCAATGTTGCTGTTTTATATAGTTCTGCCAAGGAGAAATTCCACTGTGAAAGCAGAGCAGGTAAATAAAGTGCAGAAATGCATCACAAAACCTCTGTGCCCTGGGACTGACTTGACCTAAAAACCCAGGATTGTCTGAGTTCTTGTATGTTTCTTGGGATGCTGAAACTGTTGAATTTACATAGTTTTTAGCAGACCTTATGGCTGCTTTCAGAGAAGTGTCCAGATATGCTTAGTTCTTGTGAACGTGTAAAAAATGACATTTGGACAGAGAATTAGCAGCTGCCTTTCTCTTATCTCCAGACCATCACCCAAAGGTGTTTACCTTAATTCAGAAAACCAGTCCTATTTTCAGGAATAAATGTAAATCAGTTGCTTAGTTCCCTCTGTGCTGTGGGAAGGTTGGAGGTGCCTGGGAAGAATAGTGGTGACTTCACTGGAGCATGAAAACAGGACCCTGGGTCTTTATCACCTCTCTTGAATCATTCATGCAAGTTTTGAACACTGTGACAAACAAAGAGCCCAGAAAAATTCAATCAACTTAAAGAAATATTTTGAAATTATTTGTATAAGCTTCCCTGATTTCACATTTTTTTTTCTTTTACAATTACCTAGAATTCTGGCAGCAAGGAGAAATGTGAGTGTGGAAGAAGTGAGATGGGATTGATACTAAATAAAATTACTGACATAAAAACTTCTAGAGATAAAGGGGTACTGTTTTGTAAAACAGCAGGATAATAACACTGGAAACCACATCTTGCACTCAGGAGAATTCAGCTGGAATTAGAAGCAGCCTAGTGCTGGCTTGGTAGAGTTTTTTTTGGAGAAACTTGCTTTGCTGTTACATTCCAAAGTTGAAACAATGTGTGTTAATTCTGAGAGTTCGTAATAACTTCCATCTGTATGTGAGCACGAATTGTTTCAATACCCATATTTTCTGTTTGTAAAATTGCATCCCTCACAAAGTTCACAAAGGAGCTTTTTGAGTTGGATAACATTATCTAAGGCTGTAAATTTCCATTTAAGATTTCAGTTGTTTGACTCTCACTAGCATAGAAACACAGGGTTTTTTCCAAAGATAAATTAGTCACTTATGTCTAATAATACCTACAAAAAAATTCACTATAATTGTGAAAGGTGAAGCACAATAGAGTTGCTAAAAATGGGAGTGAATTGCACAGTTCTCCTAAGCATTAGACATTGGGAGACCATTCAGGGAGACCATTCAGCAAGTACTAGCCCCATAAACTCTGTAGCTCCTAAGTTAGGGATGTGTATGGAGTATCTGAGGAAGTTGAGGCTTTAGTAGGAGAAAGTGAACTCTTTTCCTGGTATTCACAGCGGAGTAATTGAGATTACACCATGAAAACCTCTTGTTATGGTGGATAAATATTAAGAAATTCCTCAGGCTTGGTAAGGTTTTTTGTGGGTGATAAGTGAACACAGAACAGGGTCAAAATGGCATCTCTCAGAGTTCTCTTTGTTCTGAACATACAATGTGGGTGGCACCCAGTTCTGCTGGGGCAGAGACATGGACCTTGTGGAACTGAGCTCTCACAAGTTTTGCTGCTCTAGGTTATTTCATCTCAATAATTTAATTAATTTTTTAAACTTTAAAGTAGGGGTTATTGAGAGTGCAGTGGCTTTGAGTTTTGAGTCCCAGGCCTGTAAAAAGAAAGCGTCTTTATTGCTGCTTTACTGGCTGCTTTGCTTTCTCTTTCCTTCGTTCTCAGAGCCTTAATTGCTTCGGCCTGACTTCAGTGTAGGTTCTTCATTACATATGATGAGTTGATCTTAATCCTCCCTGAGGTGAGTGAGTCCCTAGTGAGCACACACGGTGTTACTGTGGGAGAATAACTTGCCCAAAATTGTATGCCCAGGAAGTTGAGGGTGGTGAGGCCCTGGCATGGGTTGCTCAGAGAACCTGTGGCTGCCCCATCCTTGGAGGTGGCCAAGGCCAGGTTGGATGGGGCTTGCAGCAGCCTGGTCTGGTGGAAGGTGTCCCTGCCCATGGCAGGGGGTTGGAATGAGATGAGCTTGAAGGTCCCTTCCAACCCAAACGGTTCTGTGATGTGTGTTAAATGATTTCTGTCCTGTGTTGGTTATTATGTTTAATGCATGCATTTATGATGTGTAGCCACTGAGGAAAGCATGTCCATCTTGTTCATCAAAGTTCCAATTTCTTTAGGTATTCAAGAGGTTATCTCTTGCACGATACTTGACAGGCATTATTTCTTGTCCAGTTCCCAGATTGCTTGTAGAGGACATAATTTCAATAGAGCTGTAAAACTGGTTTCTTTAGGTACCAGTAAGAAGGGAGTTTACTGCAGCTATTTTCTTGCACAGGGCAGTGAAGTTATTTACACTCTTAAGTGTGAAATGATTTGCTATTTACACTCTTAAGTGTGAAATGATTTGCTATTTGCTATTTGACTGAAATAGCAAATCATTTGAAGGACATCAAATCACTGAAGGACATCAAATCACTGAAGGACATCAAATTAATTTGCCTCTTAATGTTCTGGATTTCTTATTCTGAGTCTTATCTTGGCTTTACCACAGAACCAGAGGGTATCTGTATGACTGCTGTGAGACCTCTTTTATTATTTTTCTGTGACCTTGGTCACTATCTCCATCTGGCTTTATTTGACATGGCCTCAGGAGTGGTGGTGTTCTGTCCCTGTCTAAATTGACGGCTCTTGAAAAGCAGACTTGTAAAACCAGGTGTCAGATAATTTGGACCATTTTAAACTTTTGTTTTCCTACACCCAACCCAAGGAGTGAATGTGTCTAGTTTTACCTCAGTTCACAGAACCATACAACAGTTTGAGTTGGAAGGGAACTTGAAGACCATCTTGTTCATGGGCAGGGACACCTTCCCTAGACCAAGACCCTGTTTACACCAGCCCTAGACCAGGTTGCTCCAAGCCCTGTCCAACCTGGCCTTGAACACTTCCAGGGATGGGGCAGCCACAGCTTCTCTGGGCAGCCTGTGCCAGGGCCTCACCACCTTCTGAGTAAAGAATTTATTTCTAGAATCTAATCTAAATCTGCCCTCTTTTAGTTTAAATCTCTTCCCCTTTTCCTATCCCTGTCTACCCATGTAAAAAGTTCATAGTTGGGTGTTTGTTAGCAGAGTCTCTGCATGTGGTGTCAGACAGAGCATCACCTTCCAGGCATCACTTCCAAGTCCAGTGAAACCTGTGGAATTTGTTACACGGTATGAAATAAGGTTATTTTTTCTTCTGTTCAGCCTGAATGCTGTGCTCGGGATTGTTTCACAGGGAAGGCTTCTTTTCTCATCCTCATTTGTTCTGTCAGACCATTATTGTGTTGTGTTAGACTGATACTCCTATTCACGCTGGCATCACTTGCTCAGCCCTGGACAAAGAATTGGTCTGCTTTCAGCTGGCAGTCATTAGCAACACATGAACTTAGCTATTTGATATGAAAAAAAAAATCACTCTGTTGTCAGCTCCCCCAAGGTTCTTTTTCTCATCAATAGAGTACAGATCAAGGTAAGTAACTAATGTCTAGCCCTCCTCTTGTGTGTCCATGGCCTGTGTCCACATGGTGGCAGGTGGCGTTTACATGCTTTGTGTAATCTGCTTGAGAAGCTGAGCAGCCAGTGCTGCTTTCCTGGGAATGCTGCTTTGTGGAGGAGTTGCTTGTCTAATGCACAAAGTAACATCCACAGAAACATAGAAGAAAACCAGGATTCTTGTTATACTGTAGGTGTAGTTAAAGTGCCATCTTCCTAATATCTGCATGGAATTAAAGTTGAATACTTATGTACTAGTGCTGTATGTAAGAGGCTGAACTGAAACTCAGCTGTTAAACATGAAATGAGGCAAGATGTTCAGTTTTTGGTTCTGTTAGACTATCAAACATGAGAGAAAATCAGCTCTATAGTAGAAACGAAAAGCTTTTCCATGGGAAGTTGAACAGCAGAAATGTTAGGCCTAGAAATTTGTTTTGGCAATAAACACTAAGGAGCAGAAGTGTCTTTAAAGAATTCTGTAGGTAGTGGTGTATATGCAGTGGTTACGGCCCTTTGAGTGCAGGATACTGTGACTTGCACACTACATCTTTTATGAGGCCCCTAAACTAAGATCATGAAACATACAGTTCAGAAAGAATGCACTGTCTGAATCCAAGGCCAATTTAGCTACATACGGAAAAGTGTTCTTGAAAGAGCGTAGGTTGAAGCCAGAGTCTAGTCCTTGTCTTGTGAAGTGCCAGGCTTTCATTTCAGTATTAAGAGGAAGGGACTGCACCTGAAACACCACAAAGGACCTTCTCCAGCTGCATAGAGCCAAAAGCTCTTAGGAGAGGTTTCATTCCTGAAACTTTCCTGGGGTAACAGTGTGCTGATACTTAGCCAGATCATGTAGAGTTGGGGAATTTATATATGTTTTCTGCAAACTTTTTGGAGAGGCTTTCTTTTTTCCTTTCCTATCACCCATGCCAAGAAAAAATAGGTTGAAATGAGACTGGATTAGCTGTAACTGAAGTCCTGGCTTTCATTCAGCTGAAAGCCTGCCTATCCTTGTCTGTAGGCAAAGGCCGATATTAACTTGCTCTGTGAAGGAGCAGATTTTGGGTGTTCAATCCGTACAGATCCCGGCACTTGCAGCCTAAGCCCAGGCAGTGCTGGAGGCTCCTGCAGCTGTGGTGGGATGACCAGTGTGGTTGGGTGACTGGAGGGATGAAGCTCTTCTCATATATGGACAGGCTGGGAGAGCTTGGGTTTTTCAGACTGGAGAAGAGATGGCTTTAGGAAGACCTCAGAGCCCCTTCCAGTGCCTAAAGGGCTCCAAGACAGCTGAAGACGGACTTTGGAGAAGAGCCTGGAGTTACAGGACAAGGGGAATGGCTTCCCACTGCCACAGGGCAGGTTTAGATGGGATATTGGGCAGAAATTGTTGGCTGTGAGAGTGGTGAAGACCTGGCACAGGTTGTCCACAGAAGCTGTGGCTGCCCTACCCCTGGAAGTGTTCAAGGCCAGGCTGCACAGGTCTTGGAGCAATCTGGTCTGGTGGAAGGTATCTAGGCCCATGGGGGCGGGGGAGGAGGGTAGGACTGGATGAGCTTAAAAGTCCTTTCTAACACAAACTGTTCTGGGTTTCTGTGAATAGGAGAGGTAGCATCACCAGCTGTGCTTAGAGTCGGTCCTCCAAAATGATTTTGTGGGACCAGCCTTGCAGGCATTTTGTGTGTATTACATAGCTTTTGTACTGTGTAGCTATCACCATCTCTGTGCAATTAGCTCTTCGGACTAAAAAGTTTCCTAAAAAAATGAGTATGTTTTTAAAATAGACAAAACTGAGTAATCAAAAGGCAAATGGATTCCTGATATAGTTAATCTGACATGAACACATGTTGTCTGCCAGGTTCAGCTGCTTTGTAGTGTATGTAAGTTACATGTTGCAAAATTGAAAGAGATAGGGAGGTGGGAAATCTGTTTTCAGGCCCTGGCACAATGTATCAGTGTAGGAAAAAGCTGCAGTGTATAGTTTTTCTTAACAAGTTGGGTGTGTGCACTGGAGGCAAAGCTGGACATTCAAATATAAAGTGTTCACATCTGTGGAATTCAAGGTCCTGCTTGGTAATCCTGTTTCTTCCTTTGGAGCTTTCTCTCTTTCTGCCATGTGGCCCATTTCTTAATGGGAAAGAGAAGTTATGGTAAAATGCACTTAATTTCTTAAAACTTCACTTGCTCTAATGCATAAAAATCGATCTTATCTCTTGTTTGCAAGCAAGTGACAATCTATGACTTCTGGGGTTTAGTTTTTTTTCCCCTGAGCTTCTGTTATTTTCACGTGTCCCCCTGCATTCTGTGTTCTTCTGTTGTATAGTTTAATATGTATGTTTTGACCTCCTTGGGTCAGGGTTGGTCTCATACTTCTGTGCTTAAGATTTGGCACATCAGGGCACAAAACCTAGTTTGAATGCTTTTGGTATTTCAGCTACTTAATCATACATAAATACCTTTCAGGTTTTTTATATACTGGGGTTGAAGTTTAGAGCAAGTTGTTCTTCAATAAATGGAATAAAAGGGTCTGATATGTATGGGCTCATTCACTTTTTGGTCAGTCCAGAATGTTTGGAAATCCAGAGCTTTAAAGTATTTTGTTTTTCAAGAGACTAGAAATACTGAAGGGGTTGTTGCATCTCTCTTTGCTGGCCTTGTGTGTAATTCATTTGAATATTTGTGAAGTTAATATTGTGTAATTGGGAAAAACCAAACTCTGCTTTATTTTAGCACATATAAGTTGACGTTTTCAGGAAGACCAGTGCTGAGCTGTCCTTGGTTAAAGCTCTCTGACCTCAGCCTTTGAGTTTGAAATATCATCCATCATATGGGAAACCATTTCCTGTGTTGGTGTGTCTTACTGACAAGTGGAGTTCACTGAATGCTGGTGTTATCCTGATAGGAAGCAAGTCTTTCATAGGTTAAACTGTTCATTCTGTACTCCTCAAATGAGAGGGCTTTCCATTTGATTTACAGTCTAATCTTTTTTTAGAAGCCAGTCTCTTTTGTTCACTGACAGTAACGTAATGGATACCTGGAAAGCAGTTCAGCTGAAATGCAAGATGTGGCTGGGAGCAGAGAATCCCCAAATTCTTCTTCCATTTAAGCTCTGTGTCATGGGCTGAGTCACTTGCTCTTTGAGTAAAGCTTTCTTGAAGCAAAAGCCTTTTCATCTGAAAGAGCAGGGTTCACAAACCTGGATGAATGAATGACCAGAAGCTCAATTTCACCCATTTTAAAACAAGGGCTTTCCCAACACAACATGAAAGAGCAAATAGCTGAAAGATTTTACAACATCTAGTGGAGCTCATTGTTTGCCCACTGAAATAATTCTGAGGGTCCCTTTCCTTTAACATCCTAAGGTAGAGGGTAGAGCTGAATTGATGTCATATGTGAAAATTACCTGGTTTTGAAGTGATTTTATTAAAATGTAGAAGTAACAGAGAAGTGGAGGAGTGTGTAGCATTATAACCCTAACCATACATTTTCTCTGATTTCCATGCAGGACAGGGTGGGAGAGTTCTCTGTACATACCTGTGTATTCCCTGAGAATATTGCCCTTGTGGCATTCATAGGTTCATATATAGCAAACTTCAGGTGTGAAGATTACATTTGGGGAGCTAAACACACAAAGAAAATTTCATGTTTAAGATGGAGGCACAGAATATTACTTATCTTTCCCCTTTTGACTTTTGCATGTCTGACCTCTTGTTCTGTGCCTGATGTAATGATTTTTAATACAAAAGCTCAGGATGAATGAAGTCACAGGAAATAAGTGTACCCATTTCCTATAATCCAGTGAACATCAATTAGTGATACTGAACCCTTTTGAGAAGCTCTGACCTGAATCTGTAAAGGTTATATACTCTGTAGTTTCATCTCATCAAGCTATAAATGCAGCAAGACTGCAGTAAACATGGTTTTAGTTATTTGAGTGCTTCACTGGGGAGTGGGGGAAGCTTTTTGGAGGCTGGTAACTGCTCTATCTTCTAAATTGCCTTTTAAAATGTTCTTTTATGAAACAGTCATGGCATATGAGGTGTACCTTTATGGGCATGGGGACCCATATATATTGGTTTTTGTAACAAGCCCAGTAACTGCTAAGTTTTACAGGAATACTTCACTTGTATGAGTGGCTATTTCTCCCAGCCTGTCTTTGACAATGGTTCCTCTTACTGGACACCAGACTGAAATCATAAAGGCTAAGGTTTGAGACCTCTCTGGAGGGGTGTTGTGTTTACTCTCAAGAAGAGTTTCATATATAGCAGTGAGAGAGTTCTTGAGGAAATGCAGCTTTTTGGCTTATCTAAATGTTTCGTTCTACAGTGTGTTCTACATGTACTCAAACACATAATCCTATTTCCTTATTTTTTTGAGGTCTATCTCCAATAGACACTATTGCTATGAAACCAAAATCCAGTATTTAATATTGCTGAAGTTTTAAAAATAAGAAGAAAACTGCTTCATAAATGTTTGGTAGAATAGTGTAAGTTGCTGTGCATTTAGAATTGAGGCTGCTGCTGTCTTTGAATAAAGATCAGACTTTGTGTTTTGGTGAATGCAAGAGGAAGAAGCAGCTCAATGTAATTCCAGACAAATCAAAGAAGGTAAAAGGGAATTAGGTCTGTTTTCTGATGAGAATATAGTTTCCCTGATCACTTCTGAACCATTCCTGTATGTAGATTTCATGCATGAATTTCCCCTGCCTTTCAGATGGAAGTGAATTAAAATTCTCCAGGCTGACAGGAGAGGAAAGGAGACAGGCTGTTCTTGGGGCAGGAAGAACCAGTGGTGAGAAAAAGTTTCCATCTCAATTTGATGCAGATTGTGAGAACTGAATCAGCCAGAGCTCTGTGAGGACATTTTGCTCTAATGTAGAGATGAATGTTTCTGAACTGTACTAGTGACTGTCTTGGTCCAGGGGCTGTGTAGCATCTGCAGTGTTAGTTATCACTGTTACAGGTCAGAGTGAGAGGGTGAGGGGCTCTCAACATCAGAAGGACGTGGACCTGTTAGAGCGAGTCCAGTGGAGGCCACGGAGATGCTCCAAAGGGCTGGAGCCCCTTTGCTCTGGAGACAGCCAGGAGAGTTGGGGGTTCAGCCTGGAGAAGAGAATGCTCCAGGGGGACCTTAAAGCCCTTTCCAGTGCCTAAAGGGGCTCCAAGACACCAGGAGAGGGACTGGAATGACAGGACAAGGGAGAATGTCTTCCCACTGCCAGAGGGCAGGTTTAGATGGGATATTGGGCAGAAATTATTGGCTGTGAGAGTGGTGAGGACCTGGCACAGGTTGTCCACAGAAGCTGTGGCTGCCCCACCCCTGGAAGTGTTCGAGGCCAGGCTGGACAGGGCTTGGAGCAATCTGATCTAGTGGAAGGTATCTAGGCTCATGGTGGTGGGGTTAGAACTGAGTGAGCTTAAAAGTCCTTTCTAACCCAAGCCATTCTAGGATTTTGTGATAACAGGAAATTATCTTATTGATATCAGCATCTCCCTTGTAAATGTGGGACAAATCAGGTTAGTTCAGACCAAGCATGCTTTAAAAACAACTGATTGTAAGTATCCTTCAACGATACAGCATAAAATGCAGTTATCTCCTCTTACTGCTTTGGTTGCTTTTCGTGTACCTTATTTGCTATTGCTAAATCAAAATTGTGGTGGGAGTCTTTTAAGATGGTTTTAGTGAAGGCTTTAGGCACTCTGGGTTGGCTTGAGGAACTTGAAAGAGTACGCTCAATGGATTAATGGAGGACATGGGTCTTCAAGGATGTGGATGTAACTTGCTTTCTTGTTTGAATGAGTTGCAAAGTAAACATCTGCTTTTCAGGTGTAACTCTGGGAGATGGACACAGGCATATAAAGATAAGTAATAATATCTATTGAAAGAGCTGTTATATTTGAGAACTTCCTCTTGCTAGGATGAGGGCTGTCACTACTGTAGCAGTCCT
Source organism: Hypocryptadius cinnamomeus (assembly GCA_013400635.1). Taxonomy (NCBI): domain Eukaryota; kingdom Metazoa; phylum Chordata; class Aves; order Passeriformes; family Zosteropidae; genus Hypocryptadius; species Hypocryptadius cinnamomeus. The sequence continues at coordinate 27,421 of VYZP01052473.1, read as the reverse complement.
CTATTTGCTCCTTCTGGAAGCAAGATTGAGAACTTCAAGACTTGTTATAATCACAGTGGTTATTTTTCTTTTTTCAGCTCCTACTTTCCCAAGAATCTTAAAAAAGTTTTAAAAACCCTTTTGTGATGTTTACTTCCAAACTGTAATTGATGCTTATAGGTAGTCTTTTTAAGTATGAAAAATGAAAATTATTTTTAGATGCTTAGTTTAGAGGTACATTATGTAAAGAGCTATCGATACCACAACATGTTTCACTAATGTTGTAGCTTAAGGGTTTTTCATAAACCCACATAGGCATTCAGAGCTAAAACTAGCCAGATTCAGTAAAACAAAGGCAGGCAAAAAAATTTATAATTGCTCCCAAAAGATACAAACACACACAACTGTTTATATAGCAGCAGGCCTTATTTCACTGATCCCCCATAGTTGTTTATATAGCAACAGGCATTATAACAACACTTCCCATTTTCTTTATTACAGTGCTTAGTAATCTGAATCTCTGCCAGTGTTCTGTCATACTCTGACAAAGTCACCCAGTATCTTGTAAAACAATTAACTATGTCATTTTATTAAAACTTCTAAAATTTAATATTTCTGTTTGACATTCTTAGTATTTCAGTGTTTGACATTCTCTGAAAACCTTATGCAAATGCTTGGCTTGTGACCAGCTCTGCAAATTTGATTGAAACAATAGTTTTGTTTCTGTTTTTCTCTGTAGGTTTTCACATTTGTGGAGCAGATGGGTTTTTTTTGAAATTATTTATGCTATCAAGAGAAACTCTTCATATAGCTGAAAATAATTCAAAATTGATTTTGACTGCCTTAATATTGCAAGATTTTTTTGCATAGTGTAATAGTGGGTTGAGTCCACCTATTGTGTAGGTACAGGTACTGCTACATCAAGAACCAGTTGTATGCAGTGGGGACTAAGGGAAGTCCAAAATACAGCAGATTCTGGCATAGACTTGAATATTATGCACAATATGTACTAAAGTGGCTGCTATTTTGAGCTTTAATAATATATTCTGGCTGTTAGACTGCTTCCACATGGCTTAGAACAAGATGAATATGGCTGGGGAAACAATGTAAGAAATGATGAACAGATGAGGTTAGAATTGGAGTCATTCTGCACTCCCCACAAAAAAAAAAAAAGATAATTGAGCCCAGGTACTCTGTGGTTTCTGGCTGGAAGTAATTGTATATGCTTGTGTACCATTAGTTATTAAATACTGCTGCAAGAATTAGGATAGGAAGTGGACAGTTGTTTTTTGCACATAAATGCAGGATATCACTGTTTTTTCTTAAGAGCAGACATAGAGTGGCAAACCTCCTAATTTTGATCTTGAGTGCAACCTGCAGTTACCCAGGAATAGGAAGATAACTAAATGGTTTCCTTTAAAGCCAACTTGATTGAAAAGCTTATACTAGTAAAGTCTAGAAAGAAAGAAAACTTATACTAGAAAGTCCTAGTAATTCTTATAGACTTTATAGGAAAGTAACTGAACTTCTGCAGGTTTGTATTTTAGTTAGTTAACAAATGATGTATCTCTACTGGTAGATTTGATGAATGAACATTTTGCTGTGGAATTGTTACCTTTAGGAAGGCAGTAAGCTTTTCTGTTGTCTAACATGATTTTAGGTCATGATTTTTAAGTCTAACAATCCAGTTGATGAAATGAATCCTTGGAAGCTGTTTGGTTGGCAGTGGAGTAGAGATGCTCGGATTGGAGCTGTTCACTGCTGGTTCACTCACTTACCTTCCAGTGTAAGTTCAGACCATTGCAGAGAAGGAAATACAGGTAGAAACTGGAGCAGCTGAATATTCTTTTTTCTCATCTTAGAGTGTAAAATAATTATGCCTGTTTTGTTACAATTTAACTTCAGTTTGTCATGCCTTACCTACAGCTAATGCTATGGTTTTGTTGGTATTAGTCTTTTAAGGAAATTTGGTCTTTAAACACTTTCTTAGAAAGCTAGTACAGTTTTTTTAAGAATGAATCTACCTTTTGCTCTGAGAACCACTGTTTTAAGTGCAACTTATTTTAACACTTATGGTTTTCTGTGATGTTGGGATATATAGGTATAATAGAAAATACCCACTGGTATGATTAGGTGGTTTTCTGTAGAGAAGCTGGCCTTAAAGTAAATGTATTTTCCTATTTCTTGAGGTTTCTCTGTACAGTTAATTCTTTAAATTCTTCTGCCTTGAACTGTTCATAAAATATGATGCGTCTTGTCTCCTATATGTTGTTTCTGTGGAGTAAGTGTGGCTAGTGACAAATATGAGAGCAGCACTTGGGAAAACAAAGCTGTGCATAGGAGCTAAATATTGGTATAGAAATCAGAATTAATATTTTATCACTGGAACATTATTGATTATTTACTCAAAGTTCTGTGGAGAATACATGGTCTTCTATGTGAACACAAATCTTGGACACCTCTTCACTCCAATTAAAACAGGCACATTGTCTTTGGATGGCTGGGTCTGTAATATCCTGAAGAAACAGTCTGATCTTTAAAACCTTACATAAAATGCTGCTTTTGAAGATTATTGCATTGGAAACTTAGTGTGGAGATGGGTGACTCTTAATAGCGACAATTGAAATTTGAACAGTTTCTTAGGAGAATCAAGACAGCACATGGTTACCTCTGTCTGCTCTTGTTTTCCTGCCCTCTTAATTCCTATGAGCAAATCAGCTTCTCCCTACATTTTTCTCTTTTTAAAATTGATTTTGATGTTAAGAAGTACTTGTGTGGATCCTACTGTAACAAGTCAGAGGAAATAATAGAGTGGTTTGGACTGGAACAGACCTTAAAGATCATCCAATTCCACCCTCCTGCCATGGGCAGGGAAACCCCCTCTAGATCAGGTTGCTCCAAGCCCTATCCAACCTGGCCTTGGGGCCCCATCCTTCCAAACCTGGGGCAGCCCCAGCTTCTCTGGGCAACCTATGCCAGGGCCTCGCCACCCTCACAGCCAAGAATTTCTTCCCGGTATTCCATCTAACCCTGTCCTCTGTTAGTTTGAAGTCATTCCCCCTCGTCCTGTCATTTCAGGCCCTTGTCCAAAGTCTCTCTCCAGCTCTTGGAGCACCTTTAGGCTCTGGCAGGGGCTCTGAGGTCTCCCTAATGCCTTCTTGACTCCAGGCTGAACACCCCCAGCTCTCCCAGCCTGTCTTCAGAGCAGAGGGGCTCCAGCAGCCCTTGGTGTATCTCCATGGCCTCCTCTGGATTCAGTCCTTATGACTGTTGTTCAGTGCCTTACTATTTATTGGATGAGGTGGATTAACTAGCCCTGTGTGTGTGGTGTTGGATGTTAAAAAAATTAAACTTAAGGGAAGGTGTATGAGAAATGCTTTATGGTTTGGGGAAAAAAACAGACCTTACTAATGTTTGTTATTTTACATTGTCAGTGGTTAAGGAGAGGAGGAAGAGGAATTCTGATCTGTTAAGTAAAAAAAGTTGGTTTTAAGCTCCCTCTACCTCTTTGTTTGCATTTGTTTGGTGTTGTACCTGTAGCGGCCTGCATCATGCAGCAAAGCAGAGATTTCCTTGTCAGGATATGTGAGACTACTACAGAATTATGTGAAGCAGGAGTTAACCTTTGCTGCATTAATGGCGTGATAATTTTGAATCCAGACTAAAACCCAATTCATCAGCTGATTTTTGAATGTTTTTTTCTGTTCCTAGAAGGCAGATAAGTTTTTCAGTGATTTCTGAGTTTGTAAATACGTCAACAGCAGCTTGTATTGATGCAGACACAAGGCAGTATTGCTTTGCTTTTAATCAATTACAAAGCCAAACAGTATGCGGTTTATGAAGTTGAATAATAACTTTTTTCTAGGGGTTTCATGAAACTTGCATCTTAACTTTACTTAATATGCATCTCCACTATTGGAAATATGAAAATGTCTTTCAGTAGAAGCAGTGGTTTTGCTCATGTTTGGATACTGGGGTCTCCCATGAATTCTTCTGATCTTGGCTGTTGGAGAGATCCCTTAACACACTGTATTTTTGTGCTCTGAAACCTTAAAATGTAAGAATGACTATAAAAAGGGGTATTCCATGAACTTTTCGTTGTGGGAGGAGGAACAAATGTAAAGTTTTTGAGTTGGTGGGTTATTTCTTCTTTATTTCTTTTGCTCGAGGTTAGTTCTCCAGTTAACGAATTCCACTATAATCCCATCAGGAGAATGTGGTGATGGTTTTGTAATTTATATTGTATGGTTGTCTTAATCCAGGTTCTGTTGTTGTAGCAGAAAATATGAACCCAAGCCCATCATATGATTTGGCTTTGTCCATATGGAAATAATAAACTGTAATAAATGGCCAGCTGTTGTACAGTGCTGTACTGAGGGTGATTTTCTTCCAGAGTAATTATTCTTTCTGAAACTCAGACAAGTATAAAAATGATTCCCAATTTTAGGAGTCTTTTCCTCTGAAAAACTGATTGTTTGGGAGAAGTCAAAAATTTTTGAAACTTAAGATACTTTTCTGCATCTTGCTGTCAGGAATTGTGGAAACAGGTGTGTGATTCTAAACAAAAGAAATTTAACTTTGAGTGGGACTGTTCCATGTTTCAGCAAGTAGCTCTATCAGCACTAAATTTGTGCAGTTACTGTGTGTGCCTGTGTTGGAGGCCAGCAGAGACTTCTAAAGTGTGCTAATGTATGCTGAGAACTGCTTATTAAATTGGTAGTGCATCATTCCAGTAGCCTTAGAGATACTGGAGTGTAGGGTGATGGGGTCTTTTTTCATATTTTAACCACACAAGGGATACATTTCTCTGCAAAGTTTCCCTGAAATTTTGAGATTCAAACTTGAAAGATAGACTTTTTCTCTTCCATGTGCTGTTTTCTTCAGAGGTATTTTTAATTTGGTGACTTGTTAAACATGGAGTTTATAATTCTCACCAGTGGCAGTTATGTCACGTGGATGACGTAAGAACAACTTGTAGGAGTCAATATTCAGGTTAAAGTATGTCAGTGTTTAAAGCCTTTCCCTTCACTAAGTAGCATCTGATTTGAGTGCTGGATTTAATTATGATACTAATAACAGGTGCTTAAATGCTGATATAAACTATGTAAGGAGCACAGATATTGATCAGTTGTGTGACAGTATGTATTTTTACTCATCGATGTTACTATAATAATCCCATTACTGATTCCAGTATACACTGATACACTCAGACTTGAGAAGTATACACAAATAAATATTTGGAATTAATGAATACAGAACATTGCGGTGGACTTTGGTGTCTTCCCATAATGGCTGTGTTTTTATTAAGCTGTGAACCTGCTCTCCTGTTGCAGATAGTAAATGGAGAAAGTGTAAGGAGGTTTAAGAGTCATGTTGACTGATTATTTTGTCCCTGTTCTTGGGTGGGTTTCCTAATACAAGTAGTAAACAGACCATTTTCTTAATAGGAATAAATATCTTGGAACTGCTGGATAATCATCCTAAACTTTCTAAAAACCTAGTGACTTAACTGACCATGATGTTGTATTCTTTGGGATTTGGAAAACTGTGCTAATTTTAGGATTTTTTTTTTTTCTGGTTTTGTAGCTTAGATACCAGCATGGGCTGAGTACTCCAGATCTAAGGCAAACTCTTCCTAACCTGAAAAACTTCATGGAGCTTGGACTGATGGTTAGGTGGTAAGTATTTTTTGTGATTTATAAGAAAGAGATGGGTGCTACAAAAAAATTGAAGGTAAGGATTTGTCTTAGACAAGCAGTTCCTCTTCACAAACTGAGAATGCTTGGTGAGATTGTGACTGCCAAAATAAAGACTCTGTAACTGTCCACAACATTCTACTGTTTTCTTACGCTCTTACAAGTTCTTCCATATGATGGGCCCACAGCCCTTCTCAGAGGTTGATGTAGCAAAGGAATCCTGTTTGAAGAAACAATGTTCTTCACTAGAGGGAGGTGAATTGTTGTCTTAAGACTGTTTTGAATGTTTGGTAGCAGGTGCACCTTCTGTATCAAACTGCTTAAGCAGAACAAGTCATAGCCTGGGCAGGCCCTGACTGTGTAATTCAAGTGAGCTGCATAGGAATCTGAATGATAAACAACACAACCTCTCTGTAGTGTAATTGCTGCTAATGAAAATACCTGTTGCATGTTCAGTGTTCTTGCTAAATGAGAAGCTACATTAATAAATAACTGAAGAAGTATCTTCCAGGGAAATCCCATGTACTTCTGTTCTAATTCATTTTGGAGGATTCAGACTCATCTTCCACTGTCTGCAGAAAATCAAATCAGACAGGTTTCTATGTTTTAAGGCTAAAGTTAGTTTAGGTTTATCTTGCAGCAGTTGTTTGAGCAGGAGGCTTAACCAGTTCTCCTTAAATGGAAGTGAACTTTACTAAATGTGCAGAACAGTTTACTAGCCAGTGGATTTCAACAAGTGATGGTTTGTATTCACATGGTTTTAATTTATGCTCTTTGAATTGCGTGCACTCATGCAGTCTCTTGCTTTAAGCAATTATTTTGTCCTGCATTCTCATCTAATCGTAGAATCATAGAATGGTTTTGTTTTCCTGCCTTCTTAACTCTCATGAGCAAAGCAGTTTCTTCTCCCTGCATTCTCCTCTTTTTGAAATTGATTTTGATGTTGAAAAGTACTTGTGTGAATCCTACTGTAACAGGTCACAGGGAATCATAGAATGGTTTGGGCTAGAAAGACCTTAAAGATCATCCAGTTCCCACCCCTTGCCATGGGCAGGGACAACTCCCAGTAGATCAGGTTGCTCCAAGCTCCATCCAACCTGGCCTTGAACCCAGGGATGGGGCAGCCCTAGTTTCTCTGGGCAACCTGTGCCAGGGTCTCACCACCCTCACAGGGAACAATTTTTCCCCAATATTCCATCTAACCCTTCCCTCTGGCAGTGGAAAGCCATTCCCTCTTGTCCTGTCATTCTAGGCTCTCGTCCAAAGTTCCTCTCCAGCTCACTTGGAGCCTCTTCAGGCACTGGCAGAGGCTTTAAGGTATCTGGAGCCTTCTCTTCCAGGCTGAACACCCCCACCTCCAGGTTGCTGTTTGGAGTCTTGGCTAAGGAAAACAAATATAGGAGTAGGAAAAGTTTCCTCTTTCAGCAATATTGTAAAAAGTGTTGCCTGATGGAAATTCAGCTCAGCCAACAGAGGAAGTAAATAGGTCCTGAGAGAAGGAAGCTCAGCCCCTTGAGCAGTTTTATTCTGTGAGTAATTTCAGGCACAGCTGAAAAGATTCTCCCTGCTTTTGTTTTTGTCTCTAGCAAGATGCATTAAGAAAAGCCTTCTTCATTGGGAAAAAATCACAGTGAGTTTTTGTGTGGTATCCATCACAGTAGTGTAAAAATCCTCAGATGATGTGTGGTCCCCTCAGAAAACTTGAAAGTGGAGGGCCAGACTGTGGTATCTGTAGCACTTCTCTCTGCTCATCAGTAGAGTGGGAGGGGTGCAGGTCATGGGTGTTTATTACAGTCTTGAATAAGCAGAAGTGGGTTGACACTGGAACATATGAAACGGGAGTAATTTTCAGTGTGAATACCTGTTCTTCCCTGCTGGCATGTGCTGTCTCTGAGGAACTGATCTGGAAACTTTAGTTATGCTTCGGAGGTTTTGCCACCATACAATCCTGTTGTTGTTTTCCATAGGTGATGCACAGTCATTACAAAA
>VYZP01052473.1:9318-19691 GCA_013400635.1 Hypocryptadius cinnamomeus | reverse complement strand
GGCTGGATAATATTTCCATGTAGGAATATTAAGCATAGTTCTTCTGGAGTATCCCATTCCCTTCTCCCCATGGATGTCTATGCCTCATTTCCTTCTCAGGTCCAGAAGTTGTATGAATAGTTGTTCATTGTTAACTTTTTTTTTTTTTTAAACTGATGATTCCAATCAATGCTTCTTAGTGCTTCCTAATAATATAAATGGAAATGAGGCTTTACAGGGAGTCTATCTTGAGGGGAAAACTGGCTAGACTTTCATAACTGGGCAGATTACAGATGTCCACTGTCCTGTGGATAATACCTGATTACGAACATTGAAACAAGCAGACAAGCCACTAGCTGTTAAAATGAATATTTGAAGAATTTTTTTGTTTTCAGGTTACTGTGAGTCATCTGATACCCTCTGACACCAACTTTAGTCAGTAAAATATTTCCAGGTTATTCTTGGTTTGCAAGATAAGAGCAGGGAGACAAGAGGTTTTCTTATCCACATACTCACTTGCACTGCCTGATTTGTTTGGTTCTCTTGCTGGTCTTCAGTTTCCTTTCTGAGCACTGTAGCTGGGTTTTTCTGAATTTAAGTTCTGTCACCACCATGATCATTACCATTTTAGATTAAAAGCAAACCCAAAAAATCCTCCATGGCTTTTGTAGAAGAGCTCACTTATTTCGTGCATCCATTAGAGCAAATTTGGCTGTAAAGTCTCTGCTTCAGTCTTCTATGAATTCCCCTGTTTTGCCTGGAGTTCTGGGCTAGTCTTTGGCCCTTTGGGAGGTCTGCAGAGTCCAGTGTTTGTCCATCAAGGTTTAGTGGCTGGTTCCCTGAGCCTGGTGAGATTTGTGTTGTTTTGGTTTCTCAGCCATTCCACTTAAATGATTAATACATGTTTTCACATCCCAACTTGTGTGATTTATTGCAGCAAGCTTGCAGGTCTGCTCTGCTTCCATCTTCATACCTCTCCTGGTACCAATATTCTGCTGTGTTTACTTTTGTCCCCCGAATCGTTTCTGTTTCCTTTTGGGAATACTTCTCTCTGTTTCCACTTTTTTAGTCCTGGAGTTTCACTGGCTTCCAGAAAAGTAGCTCAGTTTTTTAGGTTAGCTTTTGTGGATGCAAAAGGCCCTATGCAGATTTTGTCTTAAATGCTATTTCTTGTGAGCAGGCAGTTTATTCCAGCATTTGAGACCAAATCATAGAAAGGTTTGGATTGGAAGGGAGCTTAAAGGCATGTTGTTCCACTCCCTGACCATGGCCAGGACACCTTCCACTAGAGCAGGTTGCTCTAAGCCCTGTCCAACCCAGCCTTGAACACTTCCAGGGATGGGGCAGCCATGCTTCTGTGGGAAACCTGTGCCAGGGCCTCACCATCCTCACAGCCAAGAATTTCTTCCTAGTCTGTAATCTAAATCTTCCCTCTTTTAGTTTAAAACTGTTCCCCCTTGTCCTGTCCCTCTCTGCCTCTTTAAAAAGTTGCTTTCCCTGTTTTTCATAAGTCCCCTTCAAATCCTCACTTTCATGTAGCCTGTCAATTTTTAACATTTTAAATTAAAATAGTTTTTTTTATTTTTGCATGTTCAGATTTACCTTTCTCAAGTTTAGGCTCTTTAGATTATGGTTGCATTAAATCAAGATACTGACTCATTTTCTCTCCTATTCTTCAGCTTTTTTCTTTTTTTTTTTGACTTTGTAACTTATGAGGGATAGTATTTGTGATTAACAGAAAGTAAAGAACGTGCTGCAAACCTGAGAAGTCCAGCAAGAAGATTTTTTCTTAGTGAATAGACAGTAGACTTACCTAATGCTGGCAAACACACGATACTCCTTTTGAATGGCTTGTCTGTAGGCAGGGAAATGCCCTTTTGAGCTGCATTTAAAGGCTTTCTTCAAAAATACTTGAGTGCCAAGGCCTTAATTTGTGTTTTGAGGCTATGTCTTGATTAATACACTGCTAGAATCAAGAGGAGCCCAAAACATCTTAGTTATGAAAACTCTGGTGGCTTGATTTATGAAGATTTCATTTTTTAAAAATGTATTGCCGAATTTCTTAGCTGCCAAAAGATGCAGTTTCATCTTAACTTCATATTGGCAGCCTTCCTATTGCTATTGTACATTATTTTGCCAGTAATCTCTAAGAAGGTGAGAAACTATTACTGCTTTTTAGCACAGTTGACATGATATTGGCTCTGAACTGCTCATGGAGCTTCAAGCGTTTCAGATAGCTATAAACCAACTAAAACACCTTCATTTAGTATTCTTACTGCCATGAGGTCATAGTTTACAACACAAAAAGATCAAATGGTGTTTAGGTTTTTGTGGGTTTTTTTAAACCATTCTCATAGCAAAGAGCTGTAGCTGTGGGTTTTGGCTTTTGGCCAGGCAATCAAAATTTAGTATTTTGTCCAGCTGTGATTCAGTAATGTTCCTCACAGGAAACATTTTGTGTGGAGGAAAAGATACATATTTGAGCCTGTAAATTGTATTTTGTCCCTCATATTGCTTTACAGTTTCTCTGAGCCACTTGCAGAAGATTGAATAATCACAGGTGAATCTGACCGAAGAAACGTTTTATAAGAACTGCAACCAGAATGTGTTCACTAAGAAAATAATTTCAGAAATATTTGTGTCTTACTTCAGTCACTTTATCTCACCTGTTTACAGTGGGGAGTCTGTGTCTTCCACCTCAGGGCTAAGAATGCTCAAACTGACTATTTGTTAACTAGCAAAAATTAATATTTTGAGAGAAAATAGCTACTTTGTCGTTTTGCTGCCAGAAAAACTTAGAGCTGAAGTCAGACTGTTAGAATTGGCTTTTGAGATTTGGATACAGTTGAAACATTGAAATTGGTGACCTGAGTCTTCTCTTTTTTTTTTTTTTTTTTTTTTTTGGTTTAGAAATCCTGCTTTCTGACAGGAACTGTAGATACCCATATGCGTAACCAGTTCTAGTGTCATCCAACCTGATGACTAAAAGTCATCAGGCCCTAATGACAGTTAATCAAATCAGTTTTTATACTCCACAAGTTACAGGCCATTCTCTTTGGGCAGACTTCCACACCTGTCTGGTGTCTCAGGAGACCACCCAAGGGATTGTTGCTGGAAGCTGAATCAGCCCAACCTGAGCAATTCAGCTCAAGACTGTGCCTTAGGGTAAAGCGCTGTGCTCCTGCAAGCCAAACCCTTCTCACTGGGGACAATACCTGACAGTCTCTAAAGTGTGTGAGTAACTGGATGATAGTTTTCTAACATTACTCTCTTTTTTATATACTTTTATATATTTTTATTAATTTCATGAGCTCAAAGGACAAGGGACAATGTCTTTAAACTGATGGAGGGTGGGTTTAGTTTAGAAATTAGGAAGCATCTCTTCCCTGTGAAGGTGGGGAAGCCTGTGTTCAAGGCTGGGTTGGGTGGGGCTTGGAGCAGCCTGGTGTCGTGGAAGGTGTCCCTGCCCATGGCAGGGGGATGGAACTAGATGGTCTTGGACGTCACTTTCAAACCAGACACTTCTGGGATTCTTTCTCTGGACTTTACCTTGATATGAATGCTGTGAATTCTAGTAACGGTACAGCCTCAAGAAAAACACAAATGGAATAGACACCCTCCATCAGCTGCTTGTTTTCATAGGTATTAATAGCAGCCTTGTATTTTTGAGTTCTGTGCCTCTGTCTAAACATTACTTTTGGACTAAAACCTCAACATGACTTCCATTCTCACCTGGAGGGAGGCGATGGCACAGGAAAAACAGTTTAACCCAGTGTACCCAGAGTCCTTATGGATTTGTTTTTCTTGGCTGCAAGACTATGACCATTGTTCTACTTAAAAGAGAGCTATTTATCTTCTCATGTCTGCCTTGTAGACACTTGTCACTCAGCCTGAGCTTGTTGCCTAGGTTGCCCCTGTGATCAAGAAGAGGCATCCAGGGAAGATGACTTTCCCACTGATCATAACTGGCTCTCAAATAGGGGATTACCACCCTTCTCTCATTTGTCTTCTCCAGTGACTGTGGAACTCTTGAATGGCTGATCTCCAAAACCCTTTATACATATTTACTTCTATCTAGATGCCTTAGATAATATTTGATAAGCAGATAAACCATACTATTGACTTCATTCCTCCATCCTCAGATTTGGGATGTTATCCCTGTATTTATTCCTGACTGAAGCTCAACCCATCCTATTCATATTTATTGGTAACAATGGACAGTTTCTGAACTCTTCCCCCATATTTCTCCAGTAGTTTAAAACCTGGTTTTAAAGTCTTAAGGTCCATTTCAGTGCATGTCAACCAAGAAATCTGGCTGCAAGCCATTTTTGTTAAAATACATTAGTTTGAATATCTGCTCAACAAATGGGGATAATTTCTGCTTTACTGCCCTATGGGGCAGCCCTTATGTACTCTGCTAACTGAGAAGTTATTTTGTAGTTGAGAGTGATGAATTACTTACTGCTGCTACATTTAGATCACTTGGTATAGATCATTCTGCCAGTTCAATTTAGTAAGGGAGGGAAGATGTTTTGGCTGCTGGACTAAAGAGGTATTGTTCAGGCATACCTAACATGTTAGCTTGCGTAGCCTTGTCATAAGAACCTCCTAAAAAACTCTCCTGGCACTGCAAACTAATTAATTTCTCAACCATTTTTGTGTAAGGTCTAGTTTTACAAAGGAATTTAGGAATGTTTCCTTTGAGAGAGAATTTAAATTTATATGCCCACTGCAACATTTTTTAAAGCTGTTTTTCTTGTGCTAGACACCTCAGTTTTCATGTTGGTTTACTTGGACACTTACATTTCTTCTACTTTGTAGAAGAGTTGCTGCTATGCCTAAATTGAGCTGATTAACACTTGCTAAAGAATCACAGAATACCCTGAGTTGAAGAGACTCACAGGGATTATCAGGTCCAACTCCTGACCCTCACAGGACACCCCAGCAATTCCACCCTGTGCCTGAGAGCATTGTCCCAATGCTTCTTGGTGTCTGACAGCCTTGGGGCTGTGACCACTGCCCTGGGGAGCCTGTTCAGTGCCCAACCACTCTCTGGGGGAAGAACCTTTTCCTGATAACCAGCCTAAACCTTCCCTGACACAGCTCCAGCCATTCCCTTGGGTCCTGTTCCTTCCTGGTCACAGAGAGCAGAGATTGGAGTTGCTGCCCCACTGCTCCTTGGGAGGAAGCTGCATACATGGGGAGAACCTCAGCCTCCTCCAGGCTGAACAAGCCAAGTGACCTCAGCTATTCTGCAGCTAACTTGGGGTTTGCCAATTAGGCAGTCCTATGCCATATTGAAGTCTCTGTCCTTTAAAGAGGCCAGCCAAGATAAATTAATTTGAGCAAGGTTGACACACAGCACAACAGATAAATGGTATTACTCACTCAAGACAGCAAAGAGACTTTGCCTTGGGTTTGATCTCTCCTAGAATCACCTGTGTTTTACAAAACAAAACAGTGTGCCTCTGCAACTTCAGAACCTAGGCCTGCTTTCTCCTCTTCTTTCCCTCCATGTCGTTCTCATCTGAGGTGGTACTTATTCTTGTGAGGTATTGCATCTTGTGCTGCCAAGTGATGTATTCAACAGGAGGGTCTGCTCCAAACCCATCTACAGGCTGTTCATGCCACTGTGTCTGTAACTTGTCTGGGCCCAATTCTGGCTGCGTATGTTTCAGGCAAGAGTTTTTATCACTGAAATATTGTGTAAAGAGTAGATAGTCTTGTCACTATTTTGACAAACACACATATGTACTTAAATCCACAAGGTACAGCTTGAAATTCTTCCTGAATTAGATTTTAGTCTCCTAAATACCTATTTTAACCTGTGGATGATTGAATAAAACCTAGAGAAATGGCAGAATTTCCTATAAACCTTCTAGTCATTCTGCCTAGAAATGGAGATAGGAAGCCCTCACTGCTATATGAGATATTACAGATCTGACGCTTTGACATCAAACTGTTCTTTTACTTTGGGAAGGGTACGAGTGCCCTGTACCATAACTTCTGTAGCTGCCATAGAGACTGTTCCTGCTGTTGCTGTGGGTGTCTCTTGGTGAACCTGAACACAAACTGTTGGCAGAAGGACTAACATGATACATCTCTGCCATCCATTGCACATGAGGGGAAAAAAGTTATCCTTCCAGTAAATCTTGTATTATGCCTAGTCTAGGTGTTCCTTTTTAATTTTTGGTTGGTTGGTTGGTTGGTTGGTGGGGGTTTTAAATTATTTTATTTTATTTAAATTTTTTGAAATTAGTATTTCAAATGTGGAAATTATTTCTCTGGATTGCAGCCCCCCTTGGTTCCTATTCAGCAGGAGTATATTTGCATTTCCTGACATCTTGATAGAAACCAAGTGGAGTGATTTTTATCATTACTGTTGCAGGGGGTATAGCACTAACAACAGTTTTTGGAATGGCCCATTTCTTTTGGAAAGGGATGGCAATCATAGAACCATTAGGATTGGACAAGACCTCTAAGATTATCAAGACCAACCATTCCATAGGCCAAGGCCACCACTGACCCATGTACCCAAGTGCCACATCCACACATCTACAACAGATGGCGCTTGAGTTTGAAAAGGAGCTCCTGTGGGGTGTCCACCCCATCTTCTTTGCGTACTCACTGTTTTAAATGCTAGTGGGCAACTGATTTTTCAGATAGGTCCAGACTCAAAACCAGGTTATATACAGCTCATTCTAGAGCTGCAAAAAGCTCAAAACTCTCTTGCCTGGAGGCTTTTTGTACTCTTCTAGGCTTGAATCAGACTTAAGCTGCTCTTAGCAGAAAGAGTAGTCCCAGCCTGTGCTTTGGGCTCAGTTCTCTAAAGAAGAGGGGAGAAGGAAATCCAGTTCTGTTGGATGGAGCCTGTCCTTTCTGTGGCTCAGGGTGGGACATGCATCTTGCCACATCTCTTTTGTAACACATGCAAATCACCTTGTTACACACTGACCTGCCCAAGAGAGAGATATTTCAGCTCTGCAACATGAGTGTATCTAGAATGGGAAAGGCAGCAAAATCTTAGATCTCTTGCCCTGAAAAGCACCACCTACTTCTTTGCAAAGTGCCCTGTAATTTGAGTAGTGATCTGTATTTTCAGCTATCACTTGTCCTGGGCAATTAGTTCACATAAAAATGGGATGATGTGTCCTTTGACCCAGTGAAGTGTCTTGAATGACTGTCTTCGTGAATATTTGTACATCTCGCAATTTGGATAAATTCCTAGAATTTGTCTTTTAACTATAAGATAACAGAATCTCATCAAATAAGTAATACAGAGTATTCATTTATTTTTCTGAATGAAGTCAGAAAGCACTAAACTGAGGGAAGGGAGGGTAGAACAGACCATCCCTAATATATCTGCCATGCAAATTGCCCGAGTACAGTTCAGAAGTCTCCTGCTGCAGATTCTTGTTTTTGTCATATTACATCATTCTGAAAATATGTGGTTGATGGTGTAGGGGTTGGTTGAAAGACAAAGCTGTAAAGGCTTTGTGGAGTTTGCATTCAAAACGTCTGAAACAGCTGTTGAAATCTAAGAAGAAAGTTGATGTTTTTGCTGCTGCCTTCATGTGTTGCTGTCTCGGTTTGGAAGAGAGGTGTCTGCTAGGGAAGGCAGGAGCCTCCCTTGGAATGGAGAATGTAAACACTCTCCCTCTGAATTATTATAATTTTAAAATTAAGGGGCTCTCAGGCAAAGATATGAGGATAGGAATAACAGTTCTTTACTAGTTACTGATGAGTAATATAATAGTTGGCTCTCAAAATTAAGAGATAGATATTATGTAGATGTTAAAATGTGTAGTGATGTTATCGTAATATAACATCTCTAGTCCTCTTTCCTCCATCCCAGAGTCCTCTTTCCCCTCCCCCTTGTAACAGCCTCAGTAGTCAGGGCATTTAGAGAAGGCTGGCTTATTACCAAGATGCGCAGTGTAACAACACCTGTCCTCCAGTCAAACTCTAAGAAGGTAATCTCCACCAATGGATGGCAGAGAACGGGTTGACTGACAAAACTTTGGGAAGGGCTAAGGATATAAAAGGCAGAGCATCCATTTTGTAGAGGAGCACATGGCTGATAGTCACGGGGGCTCTCAGCGCTGTAGTTTTTCCTTATTTAGTCCTTTTGTTGTATTTTTTGTTAAGGTTTAATAAACCTTTTAAAATTTTAAAAGTGAGTAGTCATTTCTCACACTAGTATGTATAACAAGGCAAACAAAACAACAGTAACTGGGGCGTTAACAACAAACAGAACCAGGGACACAGTAACAGCCTTTTCGGCCTCAGGCACTTTCCCCTTTGATGCAGTTACCATCATAGCTGGCAGGAATGAGCAAAAAATCCCAGGCAGGTGGGTGAGATGGATCAGAAGCTCCACGGCGGTAGCTGGGAGTGTGGGACGTCCCAGCAGGGCAGAAGGATGCAGGCTACTGTGTGGAGAGAAAAACCCAGAGCAGTACCATAGAAACAGTGTGGGCAGGGCAGTGGCGACCCGGCTCTGAGCAGGGCAGGAAGAGGCAAAGTTCAGGATTCCTGGGACACATGGTCAGATGGTGATGGGTCCCTCAGGGCTGAGCTCCAGCGGTGCTGGTGAATTCAGCCTGGCCATCCTCCTCCAATGCCAAAGAGAGAGAGAGAGAGAGCACAGCTGCCCCCAAACCCATTTTTCACCTGTCCCCAAAACTTGTGGTATCTCTGTCTCTCGGAGAGAAACTTCCCCCAAAAAAAAGAAGTATAGCCAGATGCTCTATTCCTCTCCCGACTTCAGGCACCTTCTTTTGTCTTTCTTAAGTACCCGTAAGTATCCATAAGTACCCAGTAGTTAGTTTCCTAGCAATTTATGGGAAAAAAATTCTATAAGTAAAAGAAAAAAAGAAAGAAACCCAACCCCCAACAGTAGCCCATACCTCTCTACTTCACTGCCTGCAACTGTGTATTCTGTAAAACAGTTTCTCCTTAAGATGATTTGAGGGTTTTGTGGAAGAGACAGAAGCCCTACAAATGCATTTAGGGGTAGCCTGGGAGGAGGTAATGCGGGAGAGGAAATTCAGCAGGAGTAGTACTACTCACTGCCCTCCCATGGGGACACTTATTCTTCACAGAGGGACTTGTTGCAATCTACTTTATTCTATTTATAAAGGGGAGCAAAACAAGAAAAGTAATGTGGAAAAGGATCTGCACTAGGGACTACTCGTAACTGCTGTTTCAAGATGTGGTGGTTTTGGTTTGAAGAAACACCAATTTTGTGTAGTGGTTTTGGTTCACCAATCTGAGTTTCCCAGCCAACGCACCAATTAATGTAGTGGGTACAAACACCAGTGCACCCACTAGAATTCTTTAATCATTTTCTGCTGCAAGATAAGGGTTAGGAGGAGAGCAAAGCAGGCTCAAAACTTTAAAGGGTATAATGAGAATTTTATTAACGGAACTAAAAGAAAAAAAATAATAAGAAATCAGAATAAACCTTCAGAACACTTCTCCTCCCCCCACACCCTCTTTTCTTTCCCACTGACAATGTAAAGAGACAAAACCTGGGACTTTCAGTCAGTTTGCCACCTCTAAAATAATCTTTCTTCCGTTCTCTAAGGGAGAGGAGTCTCTCTTGCCATGCCATGGAGACTTCTCCACAAGAAACAGGTCTCTTATGGTTTCAATGTCACAGTGAATCAGCCACCCGAGAAAGGAAAATCTGTTCGCAGTGTGAAAGTCCCTCCCATGCCTTGCAGTTTTCCCACAGCTGCTTTCATGGGCCATGTCAACTTATGGGGTATTATTCTAAGGATGAGCTGTTATAATATAAAAGCAGAAGTTCTCTTCAGCCATCTCTAGGAAACAGGTTTTCTTCTTCTATTCCTGGAGCAAGGTTTCTCATCTCTCTCATTTCTTTCTGTTCAACCTACTTCAGCATCTGCTTACTTAAACACGGGTGTTTCTGCTCATGGCTGTGGCTAGTGTGCTACATCCCCCCAATGCATTCCATGAGTTGCAGGGAAAAAATTAAAATCTGATGTATCAATTATATTTTAACCATAGCCTTACAAGAGAATTTCAGCCCAAGACTAAGGCATCTCCTCAGTCTACTCCCATCTAGCATTTGACTTCTTCACTGACCTCAGTTCCCCATGTTGTTTCCTCTACGTGTCTTCATCCTTTCCTTTTTCCTGATTCGGGAGAGAATTGGTGTTCATAGGTTCATTTGTTCCCGAGCTTTATCAATTGAAACAGTTATGTATGGAGTTCTGCAGCGCTGGAACATTGATCTCATCCAGGCTCTGCATCGGAGAAGTCACTCGCCGTGCCTCTCTGTTGGTCATGTGGTCTTTCCCGACACTGTGCGAGTCGTGCTGGCTGCTGGTGCCACCCTGTGTCTTCTCTTCATGTGGGGAACAAAA
>VYZP01052472.1:3647-19432 GCA_013400635.1 Hypocryptadius cinnamomeus | reverse complement strand
TTAAAATAAGAAGCAATGGCTGCAAAAAAAATTCTTTAGAACTTACTTATTTTCTTTAGCTCATAACTGAACAAGGAAAAGAAAATCCACCAAGAAATTAAATGAGACAAAAAATTAAATCCTAGGTAATTTCCTCAAATAATAAAAAATCACAAATTATCCTAGATCTTTTTCCTGACACTGAAAAACAATTTTGTTTTGAAAGAGCGAGCACAAATTTTTAGCTAATATACTTTCTCTAACCACTTACCAAAAATACTGAAGGAAATAATTTAGCTATTCCTCTTTGATTTATAAAGATGAGAATAATAAAACAAGTGATTTCAGCAGGCTCTTTTCTAATTATGCACTATCTGTCATGAAAGGAGGAGTTGATTTTATTGAAGCACATGTTTATGCTTCTGCCTTCTCATGATTTTGATTTTCCTTGAAAAGACTTACCGAGTGATTTATTTATACACTTGATAGGTTAAGCAGTTTTTGAATTACATGAAAATTAAGCAAAGTAGATACTGATGCAGCAACAGAATGAACAAAATGGTGTAGACATAAACTCTTCAGATGTTTTACTGATAAATAAAGCCTGCTATTTAATACATCTACATTTTGGATAGCAAAGTGTCAATATTTTAAGTGTCAAATGAGGTTACTTACCAATAACTGAATTTGGACAATACCCTTTGTGTGACTGTAGGATTTACTCCTAACTGTGGGACCACCCTGCAGTGCTTTATCCTTCCCTGGTCGAAGGCTGCAAGAGATGGTCACACAGACATCGCTTCTGCCCAGAAAATGAGAAAATCCAAAATCTCATACAGAGCTTTTGTACAAAACAAAGCCAAGAGATGAGCTGCTGAATTGTCCACATTATTTCTGAAGAAAACCAGACTTGAAATGATCATGTTTGGAGCAGTGACTGCAGTCAAGGCAAGCACAAGTGGCCGTGGAAGGCCAGGCAGTGGGGCTGCTGGCAACCACGAGCTGACCTCCACCCAAGGAGAGGATCAAACACACATTTCCAGCTCTGGAGGAGGACAAGAGAAGAGCACAGCGTGGGATGTTTCAAGGCCTCACAGCTCACACATGTCAGAACTTAATTCCCTCCCTGCTTTACTTCATTGTTGTTGATTCTGTGGGAATAACAATTTCTAACTCTACAAGGGCCTACATGTGTCACATTCATATTTTCGGGAAAAATCCCTTCGCCAGGATTTCTCTCCTGGAAAGATGAGAAGCCTCAGAGAAAAAGGAAAACAGTATTATCTCATTTGCTTCTCCTGTGTTTTGCTGCTTTGGAATGTGGTTTGGATACTGTTTACCAACAGGTGATTGTTTCATTGGTTTCTGCTGTGAATTGTTTTGACTCAATGGCCAATCACAGTCAAGACTCTGGAAGAAGTCATGAGTTTTCATTATATCTTTTAGCCTTCTGTCTGTATCCTTTCTGTATTCTTTAGTATAGTTTAGTATAGCATTCTTTAAAATAATATAGATCATCAAATAATAAATTAGCCTTCTAAGAACATGGAGTCAGACTCATCACTCCTTCCAACGTCAGGGCACCCTGTGAATACAAGATACATGGACTTGCAGAGCCCAAACACATCAGCTGAAGAACAGGTAGAGAGTTCCTACAAAAGAGTAAAAAGCACAGCACTATTTGCTTTTAGCACCCTTGTCAAGAATGCCAAGGCCTTGCAAATCAGTTTTCTGCAAAGGCTTTTTGTGTTTTAGCCCTTGATGACAACAGTCCTACAACTGGGATCAGGGTACAAAGGTATGGTGGGTGCTAACGAATCAAACAGACAGATCCTGCTGTAAAAAAAAAAAACAGCAGTGGAAAGAGGAATTATTTTCTAATATGACTGATTAGCTTGAGGGTCTCTGTTACTGGCATAGTTCATTAAAAAAAAGAGAACATAAGGATGTTGCTGTTATGTCAAGAAATCAAGTGCATCATAACATATTACTTTATTTTAAGCTATTAAAAAAACCAAAAAGAAATAAAAAACACCAAAAACAACCAAAAAAACCACCCCCCCAAAAAATCACTCACACAAAAATATCTCCAATCCCAAGGAAAACTCTAACCTGAAAACACGAAGGAAAATTTCCTCAATTCTTCAGCAAAACTTGTAACAGAGTTTGCTCTTCAACACAGGGCAACAAGCTCAGCCCAAGAGCTCAATAACCATGAAACCACTGAACTATCTGAAATCATTTTCCAGCATAAAGCTGTTGCACAGCAATTCTGCACTGGAGAAGAACACACCTCACAAATACAGAGAATAAGAAAATCTGCCCACATCCTTGTCCATTGTGAAAAGGATTTTTTAAACTGCTGATACCTGCCCATCTGGGTGATGCAAAGTCATGTTCTGGTGCAATTTTGCAACTCAGACTGATAAATTTTGACTTCAAATTACATTGTTTAAGTTATAGAAAGCTCACCAAAAATTAATAGAAAAAAAGTTTTAAGAAATTGTAATCTTAAGAAAAAAAGCTGTATTTTCATTACAGAGAATTTATGTAGTGACACTAGATTATAAAAACACTGTCAAATCAAGATTCAACACTGACAACATGACATCAGGATAAACAGAAATGGTAGGCTTGTTAAAGCATTTTAATTTTGCAAGAAAAGCAACAGACTTGTAGGAGAATCTAGTATTTAAAAAAAAATCTATTAACAGCAACATGATCACTTAGAATTCAAATACTCAAAGCACATACAATTTAAAAAGGAGTATCTTGCAACATGTCATGTATTGATGCCACAGCTTCACACTGGAGGTTCATGTCCTATTCACTACATAAATGGAACACCAGAATCCATTTCACTTTGGATACTTCCCTATATAAAATGTTATGTAGACACTTAGTACCTATGCCAGCTGCAAAATGAAACACAAAAAATCAGAAAGGAGGGGAGAAGAGGGGAGATTATTACAGAAAACCTACAGAGCAATAACTGGGGCAGATGAATTAACACACATGAAATTAAATCTGCTTTCTCAAGGTTACATTAGTAGAGACCTTTTGGTGAATAAAAGTATTTTAAAATGTTTCTAGTTACTAAATGTTCTGTTGGATTAATACCCATACATGTCTGACTCAATGTCCTGTGGGAATCTGTAACTTCCACAGAACACTGCAGAAAAACACACCCAACACACACCAACACTTAACAACCTTAATTTTAATTTGAATTCTGCTGCAGTTATTTATGCTCTGGCAAGTGAACTGAGTGGCTGACTTGGCGAGTTTTTCCCATACAAATTTCTATGATTAGACCTGTGGTGTAAATCTGACACCACAAGAACAAGTCTCATCCTCACCCATGGCTTAGCAATCCCACTGACACATCCATGGGGAAATACAGCAGCATCTCAGCTTTGGGGCACAACAGAAAACCACCTGTTAATGTTCTGACAGAGCTAAGAAATTACTTTAGAAGATTTAAAGTTGGGTTTTCTTTCCCCTCCCTGATGAATTTAACCTATGGAGTGCTAATAGGAAAACTACACAAGTCTATTTTGGTAGGCTAGACTGTTAAGACCTCAGCCTTCCAGCCCATCCCATTACACCCCAGTCTGCTGAAAGAATCCAGATGCCATGGTGCCTCCAAATGTTTCACCCCAGCCTTTAACCCCAATAAAACCCTCTTTAATTGTTCTCCTAAATGCTTTTTTCTCTCTGCTTTTTTTCCTATTTTTCCTTCCTTATTATTCCATTTTAGTTTATTTGTCCTTTCCCATCGAAAGGAGAGCCTGTCTATTCTTAGAAGAGTTTTGGATCCTAAAATAAACTGCTTAACTATGTATCTGTTACATTCAGAATTGATGTCACATCAGACCTGCCAACGTGCTACGACAGGAATGCGACCACAGCAAAGAGCATTTCTGCAAGCCCTGCTTTGCAAAGGTTTTTGAAGTAAATTTACACTAAAAAATGCATCTACCCAAACATTAAAACATTGGGTAGGGGTTTTTTCCATTTCTTCTTCTCACTACATAAACGTGATATTTTTAAAGCAGTTCTTGCCTGACATCCAACACTAAACCCCAGACCCTCTACCACCACTCTACAGGAAGAAATCAGGGTAACCAGATTATACTGAGAATTCATTTTAATCATGCTGAAAGTTAAAATGTCGCTGTGAGCAAATGGAAGTTAAAAACAGGTAGCGCAGTTTAAAGAAAAAAAAGATAAAATTGAGATCTAGATAATAACTGGATAATAATGGGAGCCTTTCATCTGAGTGAACCCTTTGAGTCTGGTCCAGGACACTAACACTTGCAAGTAGCTCATTAGTTATGGCTAAAAACTTCATTCTGTTCCCAATATAGCCAGACACTCATGTTAGGAAAAGGCACACTTGTTGACAATAACAACAGAAGCAACAAGGATCAAATAGACAAGGAACTTTCCCCTCATTTACACAAGAGCTACTGCTCAAACTGGGCTGAAACACATGGACTGCTCAGTGCCCTGAGCTAGGGCTGAAGAACCTTTGTCTCCAAGAGGAAAATGAAAGGGAAGTTATCTTCACTGCCTGCTCTTCTCTTTGAGGGTGCAGTGAAAGAATTATACAGAATTTCACAAGGCCCCCCACAAGGTTCTGCTGGAAAAATGTGAGGGGCAATCGACATTTTCTGGACTTTAAAAAATAACAGCAATAGTTATTTCAAGAACACAACTGTCATTTCATTTGAACTATTAAACATGCATTAATATAATATCAATGTCAAATATCTCAAATATGTCCTCAACAGAGAATAGAAATACACACTACATAAAGCCCATAATCCATCTAAGTACCATACTAGGCCAGGGAGATATTCTGGATGCAGCTTTCAAATGACTTGTACCAAAATACAAAACCAAGACAATGCCAACTAAAAATTTACTCAAAGTATCAACAACTAACAAAAATTGCAAAACTAAAATAATTGCAAAGTTGGATTATTTTGCATGTGATGGCCAAACCCTGAACACTGCTCTAAGGGCTGTGAGATTATAAGAGTCTGCACAGTGAGAGTATTTACCAGGAACTCCTGTTCTTGGAAAAGATGAAAACTGAAGTCCAGTTGACAAATCTCTACTAAAAAGGTATCTGTGATTTCCTTGGATACGTGTAGAATTCTACATTGGTTTATTTCCAGCATATATGAATTTTCCATGGGGGAAAAACAAATCCTCAAATCAAAGGATACTTTTTCTTAGTGCCAGGAACTATTTTTAGGTTATGTTGTCACACCACAAATTGATAGGACAAACTTTCAAAGGCCAGCTCTGCATTATGTCATTGCTTTTTAGTAAAGCTCCTAGCAGTAGCCTTACTGTGTCTTTGCTAACACAGTTAATATTTCCTTTTGAGTCAAGCTAATTTTATTTTCTGGCAGTTTTACTTTGTGCTTTTCAATTAGGAAAAAGTCACTTTTAAGAAGAAGTCAAGCTACAAAAATAAGTGTAACCTGCATATGCTAAAATTGGGAGGGGGAAAAAAAAAAAGTCTTATTGAAAGAAAAAACACTTCCCAAAAGCAGCCACCCCCAGCTCCATTTCAGCCATGCCCTACTTTGCTGCCTGCAGTCTGAGCAGTCCCTACACACACACCTCAACTGGTGGGGGAAACCTTGGTGGTTTTCTTCTAGATTCGTCAAGGTGCGATAGTTCTTTTGGGTCCCTGACACTGACCAAAGTTTATAGGTGAAATCAGACAGGATCACTATCATCAGCTCAGTGGGACTTCTGTGTAACATGATTTTCCCCATTATCAGTTTTCCTAAATGTCTTCCTCACAAAATGACAATTTTAAAATTCACATCAGTGAACAGTATTGACCATACAAGAATAAGAACTTATATTATCCATGAACAGGGTAGCATAAACCACCACAAGCGGGCCAATATACTAAATAAATCCTTGGCAGTAATCCCACTGCCAAGACAGGCTTACAAATTTGTTTACAATTACCCGGGAAGAGGTGCTGTCAACCAGCCTTGTCATGGCTCTGTAAACAACATATACGTTAATGATGCTGCTGGGAAAGGAGCAGCAAAATTATCCATTATCAGACAATTGCTGAGATGCTGGAATACTTGAAGCCTTCTACAGAAATAGTCTCTTGAGAATAAATAGCTGGAAACAAGAACAGTATCAGATCTACATCAAAATCAAAACAGAAGAGAATTAGAGCCTTGTAACATAACCTTATGAGGAAGAGTCTATTAGAGCATAATGATAAATGCAGGTATTTTTATTAGTCATTTCAGAACTAGACAAACTTTATCCTTATTATTATTTTCTGTCTCTGACTCTGGAAATGGCCTCAGGGCAAATCAGTTCGTACTATGATTTAAGATTATAGATTTTTACAAACACAAATAGAAATAACCAACCGAGAAAGACATAAAATCCAGCAGACATCCAAAAAAATCCCCAAAGAAACGTTTTTGAAATAAATTTTCATCTGAAGGTGAAAATCACTAGAGTCTATGAAAAGTATGCCACTGACTTATCAAGCCTTGTAGGGTACTGTAAGTACCTAAAGACAGAAAGCTGCTTTGGTGAGGTAGCAAGGAAACAGGCCTTTACCTTAGCAACCTCAAACAAGTGTCCCTGGAAATAAAAGGCAAGATGGCCTTGTTACAAAACAGAGAACATTACATTCTGCTGCCTCTTCAGGTCCTCTAAGGACGGCCAATGGAATGTTACAGCGTTCCCTTTAAGGCTTATTAACTATCATGTAGCAAAGAAGTGCATTATGATTACTAAGTGCTTTGCCCAAGGTGGTTACAGCTCCATAGAGTAAGAAGTGATCATTTTTGCAATTTAAAACCATAACTACACAACATATTTATGGAGCTGCAGCAGTTAAACCTGATGTAAACAGATCGACTGATTTATAAATCTATAGGTGTGAAGGTTTCTCAAAGATGCCAGAAGACCCGTTTCTAAATCAATTTTATGATTTTAAACCTGGAGAAAACAGACTCAAAAGCATATCCCTGATATCATTTTATGTTCATATGAACTGTGGATGACAGGATGCAGATGACAGGTTGCCACTCACTAGATTCCATCACCTTTCCAAAGCAGCATGGTGAACTACCAGGAACACCAACCAACCAACCTAACAAGCACCATCAGACTTTACCTGCCAAGGTCAGGGGGAGAGGGTGTTCCATTTTCAGTGATTATAGTTTCATCAGCAGAAAAAGAAAAAAAATAAAAAAAAAAAAAAAAAAAACCAAGCCTACCAAATTGAAGGGGGACTACCAAAAATAGGCTTTGTTCTACAGAATAAGCACATACCTCACTGTGTTGTGTATTTCTTATGCCCCACTGGTGCCAGTATACCCACTGAAATGAGAGACAAGTGAAATCATAGTGGTTTTTTTTCACTGTTCAGCACAGAAAACAAAAATATGTTAAAAATCTATTAATTGAGAGATTAAAGTTCCACCAGGGGTTAACTGAAGGAACTCATCATGCACTTAACTGGCTCTTCTTCCTCCTAGAGGATTTCATCACCCAACCTCCAGAGGGGGAAGAGGATCCAGGGGGATCTCTAGGGTGAAAACTGACCCCTGGGAACACCTACTAACCAGGTAAACCAGGCTTCATAAACTCCTCCAAATCATCAGTGCGTCTCAATGCAAGCTTGCTATGATTTAGAACTGTTGCATAAACATAAGCTTCATTACCATTGTCATATGTTTGGTATTTTCTAAACAGTAAACAGGAACAGGCAAAAACTAGCTGATGAAGTCAGTGCCTACACGTATCAACACAGCTTTAGATAAGAATGTTCTGAAATAAATAGCATCCAAAGCCACTGCATGTGCCACTGCTCCAATAAGAAGTTATTGCTGTGTCATAACTGTGTCAGAAAAAGAAATCACTAAAATATCGAGGTAATGTTTACAAGTTGCATGATTACTTTAAAGGTAATTATTTAGCTAGAACACATGACTCTTATTTCCCTATGAAAGGCTCTCTACTTAACTGGATTAACACACTATTGATAGCTAAATTCCACTGCCAGAGGCTACTGTCAAGTCATCATTTCCAGAACAAACCTATAAGCTATTTTCTTTATCCTGTGTGCAACTATTACACCAAGCTCATCATGAATTTGTTCCCAAAGTGCTCTAAAAAAACCTGCTGCAAAGAACATTCAAGAGATGCATGACACAGGATTACCTGTTCTAATGAAATTAGACTATACATCAGTTACAGGTTGGAAGGCTAAATACATTTAGCAGCCAACCAAGAACCTAACATCTGCTTTTTAACATTGGTGATTTTTTTTTTAGTTTAAATTAAAGTTAGATTAAATTTTGATGCTGAAAATTGACTACTGCCTGGAACTCCACTCTAAGATGTTTTCAAGGGAAAGCAAATCCAGCTCTGCATTCTCAGCAAATACTTCTCATGAAAATGTTTACATTTTTCTTATCAAAAGCAACCCGCAGATATGTACACTCACTTTCTCCACCCATTTCTTAGAACACACAATACACAGGTTTTACACAGAAATGTGAGATAGGAAAGAACAGAAATAACCTTCTCCAAGATAACCTCTCCTGCACAAAGTTGCATTCAGGGTAATGCCACTGGAAAACGTGCCCCATCCTGTGCCACTCACCTTTGCAGAGCCCTCACCCTCACATTTCTGTGGGATGCTAACACAGAGGTAAACAAGGAAAAGGAACTTCTGACCTCTCTACTTTCACGGAATCATCAAGAACTATGTCAATACAAGCAGAACCCTCATTTTTTTAAATCTCATTTCTATTTGCAGCATCTAACTAAAATCAGAAAGAAACTGAAAAAAAAGCCTGCAAGTGGCATCATCATTTGTTACTACTGTACTTCACATAAAGGGAATTGATTTTACAGTTAGGCTTAGCAACAGGAACAAAAACAATAAAAAAACCTAACTGGTTCCAAACTGGGGAATTTTGAAGTCTAACTTCCTTCCTCATCTCCCAACACCACTCTGTGTTTCCTGATGCTGATAATGCTGGGTGGGAGACAGAGCACAGACCTCCCTAATGAAGAGCCCTAAACCCCCTCAGAAGGGCCAAAGGGGAATAACCAAAAAGGTTAAAGTACAGAGGGAACACAATCCAAAGAAAACATGTTTGTTAGGGACAGGACAGGCTGATGTGCTGGCTGCACAAGGGACTGGGAAAGCAAGTTACAGCTTCCTCATTCTGCACTGGCAGAAAGTGCTACCCCACTGTACTGACACAGGGCTGCTTGGAAAATGTCACCCATCCTTCCAACACAGTTTTCCCTGTTTTCCTGGGCTCTTGTCTGGCTCAGCAACATCAGCAGCCACTGATCACACTTCAAAGCACTGGTCACTCATGCAATAAAATTGCCTGTTGCACCACACAGCAGCTCCTCATCAGGACCTTTTCACACAACAAATACAGAACCTATTTCATAAAACAGAACTGGACTGGCCAGAAGGGTAGTATGTCATTAATTAAATTTAAAAAAGGAGAGAAAAGAAGCAGCAAAAACTACCTTTATGTGCTACAGAGACTGGACACTGACTGCATCCTTGAGTTTACACTCTTCACTAAGTTATTACAGACAGCCCTCTGCCTCATCCCATCTCTTACTGAATGGGTTGTGTTTGATACAGGAAAAATAATGAGACTGAGCATAGGAGGATTCCCCCTTTACAGGGGAAATTATATTGTAATGACGTCTAGGTCTACTTGAGATACATTTGTTGACCACAGAAATGTGTGTCGAGTACTTATTTTTATTACTTTAAAATGTATCAAAAACATTACCCCTAAGCATGCAGTTGTCAATTATGCAAATTACGCAAATGAGGTTTCAAAGCACAACAAATTTTTAGCATTTTTCTTAGACAAGCCACACCTGAGTCCAATAAAGCAAAAAAGACCATAGCTAATGAAAAAGAAAAAACAAATTGGAAACTTAGTCTTATTATAAATGGAAAGTACAACAATTAAAATATTTTCCTTAAAATTCAGTTTAAATTAAAAGCTAAGTTTGACAAAATATAAAAAAAGACTGTGTTAAACCTCATCATAAATTAACACCTAGGGTATTAATCCCTTTCAGCTACCAGTTCTGTAGTAAAATGTAACAGTTCATTCAATGTAAAAAAAAAAAAAAATGGAATAACTGTCTACAAGAGATTTTTGAGAAAAAAAAAAAAGTTATTTTGACTTGCAAAAGAAAATATTGTTAATTGCACACGGTGCCTTTGCAGTGACTCCCAGCCCTCCTGCACACTGAAATTCCAGCCTGGAGCCGCCAGGAGCGTGGGAAGGGTCCCATTGCATAAGATGTTATTAAGGCAGCACAGCCTGGCTGCTTAACTGCAGATACTTAAATACTCAAAATAATTACACAGATTAGCCAGCCACCGCGGGCACAGCGCTGCCGACCTGGAGCACCAGGGAGCTGCTCCTGCACACCCTCTCCAGGTGCATTCCGTGCCCAAGGAGTGAGCTGGGAGATGCTGAGCCCTGGGTGTTCAGCAGGAGGCAAACAGGACTGAGCTCCACTCCTGCTAGACCCACACACTTCCAGTGATGGAAGAATTCCCCAACCACAGAACTAATCGTGCTGTGTCAAGGAGGTGAATGTGACTCCCACTGAAGTTAATTTACAGGCATGAAGTACTTCTCATTCCTGCTCAAGCTGCTGCAGAGTTACAGGACAGCGCTTAGGAGAAATATGTGAGGAATCCCACATTACAGTATTTCAGATGTCAAGCATCGAAGTGTATTTTAGAACAATCTGGGCCAATTTTAATTTTTCAGCTCTTTACTCATAGGCTCAGACCTACAGAAGTTTGGCACAAGATCCTACATACTAGTTAAAGCAAGCAAGACATTATGAGGTATTTGTTTCTTCACAGGATGGTTAAAAACCCAACCAAAGGACCTAACAGAATAAAAATTAAATACAGCAGTACACTGCTCTGAGGAGGCAATCCTTTAAGTACAGGTGTATACAGCTACAGTTATCTCTGAGCATGCACTCCCTTCCCATTCCTCAATACATTTTCTGGGTGGGGATGTCTTTTGCTTTTGGGGATTTGTGGCTTTTTGTTTGGTTGGTTTGGTTGTTGGGTGGAGGGTTTTTTGTTTGCACTTGCAGGGGTACAGCTGTTTCGTCTTGGTTTTTTTTTAAAAAAGCTCCCTGCCCTGTCTGCAGAGTTTTTTGTTCCTCTTGCAGTGGCAGTGCCATGACAAGCAAGCATTGAGCAATGAGCTGGAGAGAGAACTAAGAACACGGGGTCTTAGTCAACATCACAAAACTATTTCCACTTCAGAAGTCATGAAGCTTCTTGCACTTGTGCCACATTCTGCTGAAGAAGAGAATCTGCTGTCATGCCACACAAATATAAACAAACCTATCAACAACCTCTGGACTTAATTGTACTTCGCTGTTGCTGTTTCTTCAAATTTGCACTACTGCTCTTCCCAGACAACAATGAACAACCCTCAATCTCTGTTTTGTTTTCTATAGCATACAAAGGCACCACATGTGTTATTGAGTTAGTCCAGAGCTATGCACACAGTGACTTGACAAATAGCTACTGCAAAACAGCAAGGACAACTACCAACTTCTTCCTTTTCACCCTGCAGGAGTCACTTTGAATCCTCTCTCTGCTCTGCAGCTGCTGTTTGTACCTCTGGCACTGGCACCTTGGGGATTTTCATCTCCTGTCAGATTTGGGCTGAAGTACTCAAAGGTTCAGTGGTACTGGGACAAAGGCACACTTTATGCACATTAATCAGTCAGACAAAAAAAGCTCAGAGGTCAGCTCTCAAGTTTTTCCAAAAATCCCCACTAGATTACACCCATTCAGCAAACATCAGATTTCTTATTGCAGGAGTTTCTTGCACTACCCATTTCAGAAGTGCAAGTGCCCCCTCCAAGAAGCTGATCACAGCCCATTTTCAAAACAGGTGCTCGTGCTTGTCCTCACAGCTCAACCACTGGAAAGTTAGAGGTGCAACATACACAGAGAAATTTCAGAAATTTATCTGTAACTATTCTCTCACGAAAAAATCAAAACATTCAAAGAATCTTTAAGAGGAACTAAATGGACATTGTCTCACGCAGAAGAAAAATTCAGCTACATCACTAACTTAAAAACTGCAGAATGAATCCACTCCAATGATTGCCATTAAATCACTCATGCTTTTTCATTTGCTAAAACACACTGATCTTTGTACTGCCTTTTACCTCAAAGCATGTAAATCACATGCTTGACAAAATGTTAAGTTTGTCTCACAAAGGCAAGAGCTGTCTCTTAAGGCACAGCCACAAGAAAAAAAAAGGGAAAAATGTTTGAAAATATCTTTCTAACCTTAGAAAGCAAAGCTAAAATCAAAGCACAACAGCACAGAGAAACGAGTTGCTACATCCAATTTCATACATATTTAAAATACAAAAGCCATGCAACTCACGACCAAGAAGGACTGAGAGCATGCATGTGTGCAATGCTCAGTGGCGGGATGTACAAATAAACCACCACCATGTAAAGCAGCTTTCTGCCACACTTCAGCAACCACAAACGAACACACAAGATTTCCAAGAGGTGCACATTTTGTCACACAGTCTCTGGCTCCCCTGAGCACCCTCAGCCTGGCCCCCACCATCAGAAACACATGGAAACCCAAAACAAAGGCCATACTAAAACTAGGAAATGGCAGATCTCCTGTGTCTGGAGAGAGAACAGCACTAATTATAAAGTGATTAACTTCTAACAGACTTTTTATTGTGTCAGTAAAGGAGAGGGAAGGGCTGAGGTTGCTGTTATGCATTTGGCATTCCACATCCATGTAACACCACTTTCTTTCAAATGGTGACATTGCTGCAGATTCTGTATCTGGGGGGAATGTGACCTACACACATTGGTTAAGAAAGTGGTTGAAGGGGTATTTCACTGGCATTATTTCACACAAGCCTGCAGGAGAGAGTCAGTGGTCTCACATAAGCTCAGTCCTCTGGATACACAGAGAATGAAAATGCTGAAGTGTTAAAAAATACCTGCAGAACAGGAAACCACGTATGGGCATGACCTCCGTCCAATTTAGTAAATTAAACATTAGAATAAGTTTGGGTATTTCTCTATGGGGATTTTTGAAAGAGTTTTGAATGAGTTAGAAACAGGACTTCTGAGTTTTCAGATGATGCTGTTTATTTTCTTATCTTCTATATAGGCAGGAAGGGTGAGTTCAGCTCACATCTTCACTGCATGGCCCAGAAGGTCACAAGACCCTTAGTTACAAGACATTTTGAGGATTTATTGACTAATAAAACACTGCCAACAAGAATATTTATGTTTTTGACCCAAACCTTAAATATTTCATCTTTTAGACCCATACTACAGTGTAAGCTTTCTCAGCCAATCATGTTATGACAGACAAACCTCCAGTACTGCATTTTAAACTTTTTACCTCCGTAACTACTTTTATTTTAAACTCTAAAACTCTAAACTTTCCTCCACTTAATGTATCTCTACTTCAAACTATAAATCCACATTTTCGCCTCTAACACCTAAGTTTAAAAGCCTTTTCCAAGGTCTCAAATCAAATCCTGTGTTTAATTCTAAGCTTTGGCTTACAAGCCTGAAGTTCTAAGAATTCCTTGCATTTCAGATTCCAACATTGCTTTTTTAATTTTATACCAGATACCTCTATGTTAGAACAGAGCCAGTGGGGAGTCATTTGATGATATTTGTACACAGTCTAAAAATTATTCTACAGACAGACACATGGAGAAGAGAAGGTGCTTTATATATGTAGATACCTATTAATCATAACCTCAGAAGAAGTAGTGTGTAGAGAGATTAAGTGGAACAAAATTAGTGCTAATTTGTCTTAGGCAATCCTGAAGTTGCTCTTTCAGGAAGGCAACCACATGGCTACAAATTGAATATCCCAAATGACACATGGCACCATTCCACAAGCAACCAGCCCTGTGGGACAGTCATTCTGCAGGCAGGGTGGAGCACTGGGGCACTAATGACACAAGCTAATTCCTAATTATCCTGCTATGTAATACCCTGCAGGGTTGCAGGGTTTTTCCCTTGCTAAATATCAGTTAGTTTCCTAACCTTTTTTTTTTTTTTTTGTAGGCTTTTAGCAGCTTAACAACTGCTGTCTATATTAAACACTACATCAAATAGGAAAATTACATAAAGCAAGAAAACACTAGGGATGCAAGTGGTGTTGGTCAGAAAAAAACAGGACACTGTCAACTCAGTGAGAGAAGACTCCCAGTTCATGGCAGGGCCAAGAGACCAGTTAAAAACCAGCAGAAATAAACTTGAGAATCAATTAAGCACTCCACGTTTTTTAGTACCTCTCTCTGCAGAAGTTACACAGCACAGCCAGACATCAACTACAGAGCTGTCCCAGCTACTCTGTGTGCACAGGAAAGCTTTCCATTTAAGAATACTTTCTTACTGGAAATCGTTGAAATAATTCAAGGCTATATGAAAACCAAAGCAGTCAGCAGCCATACCATATAATTTACAAATTACATCCTCCTGTTCTGCTTTCCAGCTCTTGTTACCAAAAATGTTGAGGCCCTCTGCTCTACTCCTAGCTACTTTTCCAGGGAGGTGAAGTGTCCAAAATCAGCTGCATCTCCACACAAAGCTGGTCCAGAAAAAGGCAACAAAGCTGGTGAAGGACCTGGAACATAAATTCTATGAGAAGCAACTGAGAAGAGCTGGGGGTGTTTAACCTGGAGAAGAGGCTCAGGAGAGACATTGTATTCTTTGTATTCTTGAAGAATACTTCAAGATAGTAAAAACAAAATATGTACACATACAGCATAATTTATATTTAAAAAAAAAACCAAGATCTTGACTTGATGGCAAGCAGTGAAAGAGTGAGAAAATCAAGAGCTCAAAAATTTAAACATTAACTGGGGTTTGAAAAAAAAGCAGGAAGAACAATATCCAAATACTATTAGTGTGAATATGGCTTTTGCCAGCATATCTTTTTGGCAGCCATCAAGTGCTAGTACTGATGTATGACGTACAGCACACTCCAACAGTTTTTCAGTTGATAAAACAATAGTACTATGAAGTTTAAAAGCTTCATATAGTGTTATATTTATACAAAAGCCTTGTATGTAAGTGAGGTGATGCCTGCAGTTTTTCAAAGAAGCCATGAAATGTACATGTTTGAAAGTTACCAGGGAACTAAGTTTTATTGAGAGAAAGCAACAAAAATAATGGTAAAATGTGTTTCACTTTAATTCCTAGAATCAATTTGGGGCAATTAAAATACAATTTAAATTCACATTAATTTTGAATCTTCAACATTAAAAAAGCTTTTGCGCACTACACTTGTAACAATAAAGTGTACTCTTGTAAAAGATTTCACCGTGAAGTATTGGGTGGTTTAAACATTTTGAATACTTAAAGACTCACTACAAGGGTAAGACATTCTCAAAAACATCCAAGAAGGCATTCAAAATACTAATGAGAATTCAAATTCTGAAAATATCATCTCACAAAGAGATGATATTTTGTGAGAGACTGCACTGTCCGGGAACAACTGAAACATCCTTGGTACTTGCAAAGGGGGAAATGTTCTTAAGGTAACATCATAGTCTCAAAATGCAACTGCTTGAAAATCTTATCTGTGAAATGCTTTTGGCTCGTTTTCTCCCAGCCTTCTAATCCCATTTCACTTGTTAGAAGCTGCTTTATTAACAGCCAAAAAAAAAAAGAAAGAAACTTGAAAAAA
>VYZP01052471.1:0-34101 GCA_013400635.1 Hypocryptadius cinnamomeus | reverse complement strand
GTTCTGAGGCAAGATAAGAAAAATTTACTTGAAAACACCGATGAGATGAGAAACAAACAGTAACAACAACAATAATAACAAAGCTATACAATAGAGAGGGTGATTTACACTCAAAAAGGTGCTCACCAGCAAACCTTCACTGAGACGAAGACAAAATGTCTTTTTCCCCTGAGCAAACAAAAAACAATGGTGAACCAATCATACACACACACACTCGTCCTTGAACCCTGAGACAGCAGAAATATGATGGAAAACCTCTCCAGGCTGGACCACTTGGCCTGCACCAACCATCATGTGTGTGCGGTAGGTAATAGCGATCTGGACATGCCCACACAGGACCAGGCTCTGACCCCTCAGCAGTTGCAAGCAGGACATTGTCACTCTTGACATCTCTTCAGAGGAAGGGAGCAAATCTGACTTCTCATAGTACAAGAGAAATGCAGATGTTTTTGAGAGTTATCACAGACAAATCAGTGCTCTAGGGATACTGCAAGTAAGGAAATACTTATAAAACTGCTGTAAGAAGCCCTCAAAAGTATGTCTCCTAGAAATTGCATTTTTATTTTATTATTTGGTCTGTAAGGTGTTGATGGAATTAGCTCTTATTTCCACAGTCCCCTTCAGGAAGTCGTGTTACCCCAAATTCTTTTTGCAGTTAATGGTTCATGGAGATGGATGTGGATGAGCTCTTTTTCCCATAGTTCTGAGTTTGCAAACTGATAGTGTTAGAAGAGTTTCTGTATACTAGCTCAAGGTGCCTGAGCATTTCCTGCTTTAGAATCAAAATATTCAGATGTAGCATTTGAAATAAAACTTTGTTCTTTTCCTTCTTGGACAGGGAAACTGAAAACTGCAAAAGGGACATTCAAAATTTTCTCTGCTGTTTTTGGAACTAACAGATATGTGCCCCTGTAGCATCTAGCAGTGAAAATCTCAGTAGTTTGAACAAGAATTTACAGTTTTTTAAATGTTTGTTTACCTTTTTACAGATAGAGAAGTTTGGTGATCCAAATGGAATTGTACAGTTTGCTCCTGAATCATTAACTGAGAGTAACTATGCAGAACCCTCAGGAGACGAAGGGCCACAAAATATTACACTATTTGTCAAACGAATTCAAGGCATTTTGGGGAACATAACGGTATTCTCACTCTTTTCCTAATAAACAATGTAATCTGAAATCATCCTCGGTGTTGATGTATGGAAAAATATCTCATTCTGTGCCTTTCAATTGCTTGTTTCCCAATTTTTTTCTTTTTTTTAATGTTGCCTTCTTGACTTAATGTAGGAAGGGCTTAGCCCTAGTACTTGTGGTTTGGAGAGTAAAATTCAGTCTTCCCTGGTCAGGGGAAATAAAAGAAAAACAATACTGCTGTACTGCTCTCACTCTCTTTCTCTCCCAGTTTGCTTTTGATGGGAGAACAAAGAGACAATACTTTCATAATGAGTTGTCTTTGATATCATCACACTTTACTTTTTTAGACAGAATCAGACTTCCTCAGACTTTTCTGAACCACCAATGTAAAAACATTGTTTTTTACCTAAAGTTGTTTAGAAGTCAGTGTTTTAACAGAAATTAATTTAATTTAAAATTAATTGATCAATTAATAGAAACATCTGCTGTGTTTAATGAGAGTTCATTCCTTTCTTATGTGAGCGCTACTGAAAACAGAAAAAACAGCAAGGGTGTTTTGGTGAGACAAGAGAAATACTTTTCGAAAAATGTTCATAAATTCGACATAGTTTTACATAACTCATCTGAAACTAGACAAAGAAAATATTTATATTCTTAACACTGTTAATGAAATAACACACTCTTTTGAAAGACAGTCTGTATGATACGATATTCTTCCTATACATACCCAAAACAATTGTTATTTTACCCATTTAAAAGCAGTCTGTTCCACATCCTGTCTGTTCTGAATCCTGAATTTGCAAGTTTCTGACTTTGGAGGTAATTTTTCTTTCTTTTATGTTTTGCATTTTCTATACTAATTTCAGGTTCACTGGGAAATACGTAGTGAGTCTGACATCACAGGTGACTTTCTTGAGACAGAGGGATCTGTTGTCATTGCTGACCAGCAGAGTACAGCTGAGATAATTATCTACCTGTTACCTGATGATATTCCAGAACTGGATGAAAGCTATGAGGTACAGCTGATTTCAGTGGAAGGTGGAGCAGATTTAGACCATGAGAGAAGAATTTCAAAGATCACAGTGTTTGCAAATGATGATCCTTATGGAGTGTTTGCCCTGTACTCTGATCAGCAGTCAGTATTGGTAGAAAAAGCCCTGGATCGGTATGTTCAGATTAATGTGACTCGGCATGCTGGGGCATTTGGAGAAGTGATGGTTGAGTACCGTGTCATATCCCTTCATGACGAAGCACTAATTGAACCCGAGCATGTGGTGGGATTCCTCACAATAAAGGATGGTGCCAGCTTTGGAGTAAAAAGAGTGCCAATAAGCAACCAGGTGTGTATTACCGTTTTAGCTCCTATGATATTTGTTGTTTCCATTTGTTTCATCACAATACAAATAAGATAAAAAACACTCACTGATATCGTGAAGAAGCAGAAAAGAGAGTTTTGGTGTTACGAATTTCCTCTTTATGGAGTACAACTGGATTTGAAAATCAAATTTTTTGATAGTAATTGCAGATTCACTGTTATGCATCTGTTCAAATATTTTATGGTTTTTTGTTTAAAAACAACACGTTGTTTTGTGTTACTGTGAGTTCAATATCTTATTATTATATTAATGCAAATATTTTCTTAAGTTTCTTTGGATTGTAAATTTGTGACCAATGAAGAAGATAACTGT
The DNA here is from genome assembly GCA_013400635.1 of Hypocryptadius cinnamomeus. Classification (NCBI taxonomy): domain Eukaryota; kingdom Metazoa; phylum Chordata; class Aves; order Passeriformes; family Zosteropidae; genus Hypocryptadius; species Hypocryptadius cinnamomeus. The sequence continues at coordinate 31,280 of VYZP01052471.1, read as the reverse complement.
ACCTGCAGTCTTCTGTTTCCTTGTTGTTTGTCATTATCACAGTCTTACATCCACTCTTACATGCTCTTACAACCATCTTAAATATTTTTAATCCTAAGGATTAAAATCAAACCAAGGCCCAGTGTGTCAGATACAACTTTTTAAAATGGCAATAGTTGCTTTACAAAGTCATATTCCAGCAAACTGCTGGCAGATGACTTTCACAATATTGATGGCTTAACTGTAATTCTTTGAGAAACATAATCTCCTAAACACTTGTCTTGAAAATGCTGCTTTGTATGTAAGCAAACAAGAATCTGCAGGTTGCTTTGGTAATTATTTGCACTGTTGGATAATATCTTTTTTAGTGGAATTAAATTTCTACCTTTTTAATTAAATTCTCTCTCTCAAAGGCATTTATTTTACTGGGCTTGAATTTTACTCTGGAACTTACTAATGTAAGCCTGGTTAGGGCAAGTGCCAAGGATGTGCCTAAAATATTAGGAACAGCAAAGTCTGCTGTGCTGCTTATTCCTGACGAAGCTGCAAATTCACAGGTCAGTAGCCTGGTTGTGATGTCATGTCCCTACCACAGAAGAAAGGTACACTTCACTGCAGAAGATACCTGTTATAAGAACTCAGTGAAGTTTCATTGTAATCAATATGACGGAAGAGATCATTCCTGTTATTACTTGCACTGTGTGTTATTCTTTCCTCTGATAAAAATTCTTATAGAAACATTTTAAGACAATTGGAAAAGGCCTCTTTATATATAAAATGTAACTAGTGTAAATATTTACATGAAAGGCGAGTTCTAAGACTTAAAGGAAAATAAGTAAATCTGGACGATGTTTCTGTAAGTACGGCAACCCCAAAGCAGAAAATAGCATGAATTCAGTATTATGTGCAAAAAGAGATGGGACATATGTTGGGTTAATGCTGATGTCAGTAAATTTGTTAATCATTGAGTGATAAATTTTCCGTTTGTCTATTTTGTATGAGAGTGAGAAAAGATAATTTTCCTACTTTGATGTGGTATATGTGCTACCATTCCCATTTTTTATGTCAGGCAAAGGCATGAGGTTTTAACTCTTAAATTTAGTTGAAATTTTTATTTAATGATTTTAATTATAATTTTAATTATCTTTAAGCATTGTTGTCATTTTTAATTTACAATGAAACTTAAGTCAAATAGTCTTTCTGAATACACTTTTTACAGAAAGACTGTTGTATAACATATACTACCATATATCCATTTATCATTGGTTTTAGAATATGCAAATTATCTTCACTCCTATTTGCTGCTCAGTGAAAAAGAAAAGTAGATCACAGTAGCAAGAATAATTTTGTATAGAGTGTAATGAGGTAACAACTTGCTTTTCACTGGATACATAATTAATAACTTATTTTAGACCTAATTATATGTATATATCTATATATGTAGAGAGAGAGTAGTACAGTTATTGCCTGTGAGCACTGAGGGCAGGCTTGATTTATTTTTCTTCTAAACAAGAGAAACAGATTGTATTCACTGTTTTCAGTACTGAAATGCCACTCATACTTGTTTCTTTTCCCTGCAATCTAATTGCCAGAAATCTAAAATTATTAAAGAGCTCATATGAACTCTTTCAGGAGAGCATATTTGTACCATGGATACATGCACATATATTTATCTATATGCATGCATCCTTATTGTAAGATGTCCATTTTACAAAAGATACTATGCTTTCATGTATGTTATTGTCCATTTTTATACCATTTTCTGATAAAATTTACTATGTTTTCACAGGTTGGCTTTGAATCTATGATAATACGACTTACAAACATTGTAGCAGGGACAGGCCATGCTGTCATAACCAGAAAAGGAGTTTATGGCTCTGTAATAGTTAGCTGGATTTCAGGATGCCCACCAGACCTAGTCACTGCCTCTGTTAAACTAGGCAATATTACTCCTCCATTTGGTGAGTAATTGCTGCAACAAGTTATGTACAGCTACAAGGACAACAGCTATGACAGTTGCCTAAGTGATGATACCACCCTTTAGTTATTTGTACCTCTGCATGTTTCCGTTATTAATGAAGAGTCATTAGAATGAAATCTTGTGATCCAGTTTTTATCTGTAAGGGATATATTTACTTCATGAGAAAAAAACAACTTTTCTTCATAGATAGAACACTATGCCTCTGAAGGACAGTTTTCTATAGGAAAGACCCTTATAATGAAGATTTCTTCACCTCAGTGGAGTGGAATTGTGACTAAAGTTCCTATGTCAGTGTATTTCTAGGTAAAAATAGAATTCCTGTTTAGTGATTTTGACTGTCTCAATCATTCTCCTTTCAGGTACTGTTGTATTTTCCTTTGGGGAGGAAAGTAAAGTGATTTCATTTCAGGCTACTCCAAGCTTAAATAAATCTGAGACATTTGCCATTACTTTAACAGCGGTGCACAGCAATGTGTCTGGTGGGGCTCGCCTGAGGTAAAGATATTACTTACACTTTTGAGTTGCACTGATGCTGTAAGAATTATGACATGTATAGAGGCATATACCTCATACAAATCCCTATTGCATTATAGGTAGCTAGAAAATTTGAGTTCCTTTTATGATAATTTCTATGTCTTGTCTCACATGAAAACAAATGTCAGTACTGCAGATCTGATCTGTCCGAAACTGAGGGTTTTCTTCAATTCCAGTCTATTTCCTGGCATTGGGATCTGAGGTACCTAGACTGTGTCTAGAGTGATGGAGACAGTTAGGAAAGACATTTAGGTTGGAGAACTAAGAACAACAGTTTTAACCAGGAAGCTGAAGAATAAAATAAACTGTCAATTTTCAGTGTCTCTAAATGTCTATATTTAGAACATCTTAGATGAAAACCATTATTTAAAAGAAATCAAATGAAATAAGAAATGCTCTAAAAATGACTAATTCATATTAAACCCCCTTTTTATTCTGAAAAATTAAAACATTACATTCAATGTAGTTTTTTGTCTCACTTAAATTGTTATTTGTTCTTCAAACTATTTGCACTCCTCCTTATTGAAGATGAAAATGTATAAAAATATACATTAGCATATATATATGGCATAGAGTGACTCTATAGGGAGAAAGGTATTGGCTTCACCATGTTAAAATTGAACTGGCAAATCTGAAGGAAGTTAGGAGTGAATCAGATGCCTAAATTCCTCAATCCTTTCTCCTAGGTTTGTCCATCCTATGGACTTGAGTCCTCAAGCACATATTTACTGTGCAAGTCAAATACCTTGAGCGTATGAGAATAACTTTTTCCTAGGAAAAGGTTATTCTCAGAAAACTTAAGACTGCATCCCACAAGACATAAAGCTTGCAATTACCTTTAAGGGTTTTTGGCTTCCTAAGTGGTGGAAGAATCTCATCTGTTAGCCAAATCTACTGACTGTAATTGTGCCATTTGGTAGCCGCTGGCATTGAATAATGGTTAAGTTCTAGAGAGAATGGGATGACACAAAATTTAGCAGTCTAATATTTTGTAATAAGAAGGGAATATATTTAATATGAACAAAGTAAAGCTTAAATTGATATTGATAACATGACTCAGATCTGAAAAAAAAGTACTCTGGGTAATATTGTAAAGAGCCAGTATTTCAAAGCCTTATTGTGTATTTTAAAATAACTTCCTGTCCTTCTGTAGCTTCCTGGCTAAAACTGTACATCTGCTAGCATCTGTCTACTTCACAGCCTTCCCTTGGTACAGGAGGTTTGTTAAGTGTTTAAAACTGGTATTACTTGTAGTGGCTATATTATATTCCTGTATTATGTCCACAGTAGGAAGATCTACTTTCCTTTGCCTCTCCATTTTGTCAGGAAGACCATATTTTATGTATCATTTACTCACTATCCTGTCCTGACTTGGGGTGCATTAAGCCTGTGGAGGGCTGCTCAAACATTACAAAAACATTTTTTAGGGAACTTCTTTATGTCTTGCTTTGTTATGATTTCTATTTTTTTCTCTACTGTTACAGATTTTTTTAATCCACTTTCTTACAGCCATCATTGATTGCTCACTGAAAATTACTATGCTTGATTGTTCGTCTTTTTATTATTTGTATTTCTCTCTCAATGTGATATTGTTTCTGTTTCAGATCAGGATTTACAATAGCTAAAATTGAGCCAATGGGGATCTTCCAGTTTGATCTTAACTCAAGATCAGTTGCAGTCAAAGAAGATGTCCAGATAGTCAGACTACATGTCCAAAGATTGTTTGGTTTTCAAAGTAATCTCACTAAGCTGACATATCAGACCATTCCAGGAAGTGCCAAACCACTAGAAGACTTTATACCCATCTACAATGGAGAGCTTATGTTTTTACATTTTCAGACAAATGCAGTGATAGAAATATCAATAATTGATGACACTGTGTCTGAAATACAAGAATTTTTTTTTGTAAATTTGACTTCTGTGGAAATTCTGGATGTTCAACCTGCAAACCTTGACTGGAGTCCCCGTTTGAATCCAGCTTTCAGTGTTGCAACAGTTAATATCCTAGCTAATGATATTCATCATGGAATTCTAAGTTTGGGGCCAGAGTTCATTTATGTTGAAGAAGATACAAACAACAATACCTTCAACACAGCAGTGCTTCAGATCAGAAGGACCAAGGGATTTGCTGGTGATATTAAAATTAGTGTTAAAACCTTTGGGGGAGTGAGTGCGCAGAGAGGAGTAGATTTGTATCCTTTTGGAGAAGTTTATGGAAAATCAAACTTCACATGGGCAATGGAAGGAGAAGATTTTGAAGAACAGACAATCTCTCTGACTTTGCTGGATGGAGAATCTGAGAGCCAGGTGTCCATAAAAATTTTTGACGATGATGAGCCTGAAGGACAGGAATCATTTTATGTTTTCCTCTCAAATCCTGAATATGGAGCTCAGATTGTGGAAGGAAAGGATGAACATGGATTTGCTGCTTTTGCAATAGTAATTATTGCAGGTAATATTATTTCCTCCAGGAAATGAGTAAATATATTTGAATTAAATAACAGCAAATAACTATATGTTTTCATAGCAATTTTCATGTAAAATTGAAATTCTGGATGATAATAAGCAGAGTATTTTATTTCCAAATCTAGCGTTTTCCAGATGAGAGGAAGCATCTAATGCACAAAGCCCACTTAGCATCCCTTAGCAGTGTAACTCAAAATACATCTATAGGTCCTGCTTATCTCTGTCCTTGTGCTTTATGAAGGGAGAACACTGAGTGAAACACATGTGTCGGAAACACGTCAGAGACAGAGATGACCACACACCCAACGTTCATGTGGCAACAGAGAGCGTTTAATGGCTCAATTCCTCTTTATAAAGGGAGACTGGATAGCTCATTAGTCTGATCTTTTAACATGGTCCAGCTCCCGAACAAGTAAAATGTCTGCAGCTTGGGATGGAACATAATTGGTTGAGGTTCCTGTCTGTCAACCCAGGGGCCGGTTTATGGAATTGGCTGGTTTCTTATTTATATCTGAATTAACTGCCCAGTACAAGCCAGCTTGTACTGTGGCATACTGTGACATCTCCTCTTTTCTTTTTTTATTAAAAATTGAAACCTGCTCTCTGTCACCTGTCTGGAAAGGCCCTTTGCAAACAGGGTGACGGAAGGTAGCATGGGGTTAATTTGCGTGAGGCTATGTATCACTGGAGCTGCAGCATTCATGCTGTTAGGCTAGTACTACTGATATTCTTTCAGGCTAGCATGTCACAGGCTATTTTCTTAGAAGTTACAACTTTCTCTAAAAACAAGAAACTATTTAACTGTAAACCATTTAATCCTTAGAACTCTTAGAGAAAAACCCAACTACTAGAAAAACAATCTGTAAACAGAAAAAACAGTTTGCAAACAGGAAAAAATTATTTGTAAACAAATGAAGTCCTTATATGACCTGTCACTTCAAGAGTCCCAGATTTCCACGATCAATTGTTGATCAAAATAGGTGACCAATTTTTCTGGTTACACAGCTCTGTGATGTCTGTTGAGAGGTCGTCAGGAGGATACTGCCTGTGATTCCGAGTAGGACGTAGTAGTGCAGGCTGGATATATCTGGCAGGTATCCAGTGTGTCCCACTGTCTGTTGAAATGCTCTCATATCTCTGTCCCTGGGTAATAAGACCTCAAGGAACCCCCCATGTATTGGTAAGGTGGTCTCTCACCATTAGCATTGGGTTTGGGCAGCTAAACATCAGAGGATGATGGTAGTGATAAGAAGTAATTTAAGTTAACTAGGTTTTTGGTATTTTCTAATACTTATATATGTTTGATTGAAAGACATGAGAACATGATAGCACCCAGGACTTAAAGGGGGGTGTACGTTCACCCCAACCTTTTTCCCCTTTTCTTTGTTTTAATAACTAAAATAGGAACAAAACATGGACTTTTGAACAACATTAATAAGGTAAGACTTACAACTGTGTATATGGTTTACTATTACCTAGGGTCTGCTATTGCTGAGGGGCTTCTTTTTCACAATGAGGATTTGAAAGAACCTCTTCCAGACGAGGCTTCCTCGTTTATCTCAAAGGAAAAAAGTTTAGCTTTTGCAAAGTTTGCACAGAATCATCTATGTTTGATAGTATATTTTTCCTTTACCAGCCAGGTTCAGGGCTTGATCAGGGCCAAGAACTTGGTTGGGAAAGGTTTTCCCTAATTATATTTTAGAACACAAGCTTATATTAGTATCCACTGAAATAATTCTTTAACATGAACAACTTATGAATCTTTAAAGAAATATAGGCATTTTAATTTTTGTCAGCTATTATGGTAACTGTGCAAGCAATATACTTTTGTTCCTTTTGTTAGAAGCTAAAAATTTGTTATTGACTTTAATAGGTGACTTCTAGTTTTTAGAATGATGACAGGTGGCAAATTTTCAGTTAGAAAACTTTGCAACTCAAATTTGTTTATGATATTACTAAGTCAGTATTTTTGTGTTTGCTTTAATGGATCTAGAATGTTAGAATGAACAAATTCTTTGAGTTTTTCAAGTTGATCTAGTTTGCATGCTGCTTGCATTGTGTATATAATTAATATTAATAAGCTTTGTATTATGAATTCTAGGATATATTTAATAAACAGTAGACCATATTTGAAACATAGACATAATACCTTCCTAGTAACTGTAACAAAATTGGCTAACAGAGACCTATTAATTTTGGTTTCAGCACATGTAAACAATAATAACAAATATTGTAGTATGAATTCTAGGACATATTTAGCAAACAGCTCTGCATATTTGTAACCTTTGCATGACATCTTTATTACAACTGCAATAGAATTGCTTAACGTAGTTACGTTATATGAGCCAGTTTCAACCTCAGCACATGTAAATGTTGCAGTCTTCCCTCTTGGGGAAGGGGCTATCAAACTAGACTGATCTTCATCATTTAGTATCAGTTTGTAAGAGTCTGTAGAGTATGAGAACCTTAGTAGAGTTAAAGCAGTAGCAGGCTGTGGGGCTCTGCTGAGTTATGTGGAACTCGGCACTGCCTTTGTTGGTATTGCTTTGGCTGGTGCTGTTAAGTTCCTTTATTTGCCGCTTCACTGCCCACGCACAGGGAGCTGCTGAATTCCCGCCGGGCTTGGTGAGAGTGGCCCGCTCTTAGCCGCCAAGTGATGGCTGTGCCATGCGGTCAGCAACATTTTTTCGGGCAGGCTTGATTGCTATTGTTCCCATGGAACCACACCCCCTGCATGCCTTTTCCCGCTGACTTTTGCTTGGCAGGCCCCCCGCAGGGGCTTTTCCCATCCTCTAGGAAGCTTACAGTTGACGGTCAGAGATGTAGAAAAGCTTGGAGAGGCTGCGGCGGTGGCAGGATGAGGCAGGGCTGGCAGTAACAAAGCAGCTGCAGTGTTCTCATGGTATTCTTCAGGGGGATGATGGCTTTGGCTTTCTCTGCTGGTATCCCTTGTGTCCCTTGCTGGCGTATATTCTAGGGAAGGCTGTAGCTCCAGCAGAGGTGGTGCGGTAGGGATAGTGTCCCCGCTTCCATGGGGAAGGTCTACAGCAGTTCCTGGTGATGTAATTCCCAGGCCTGCCCATGGAGGCACGGCTATGCTCCACGGAGGTTGGGCTGGGGGCAGGGCCCCGACCCCACTGCGTAGCTTTGGAGCTAGGCCACTGGGCCTCGGGAGGAGGCTGCCCTGGCGCGCGTGTGGTAGTGGAGTGCCGACACAGCGGCACAGGGCGGAGCTGGAGCGGCCACCACGTGGTCTGGCCCCGCGAAGCGGGGCGGCATTGTGCGTCCCCCCAAGGCGGTGGCACAGTGCATCCCTGCACAGCAGCTCGGTGCAGGTGGTGGCGGCTCTGGGTAACACATGACACTGCAGGATAGTCCCGGGGTGCTCAGCTGTTACGATGGCGCGGCTCCACCGGGACAGCAGCCTCCGGCAGTTGTGGGGGGGTCTGGCGGCGCACAAAAGGTCTGCGGTGGGGCCACAGGGCATCTCAGCCAGGTGCAACAGTTCCGTGTAGGCACGGAGCGTCCCAGCACCACCAGAGCTGCACAGCTCGCCAGGGCCATGGCAGACTCCATTCGTCCATGTGGCTCGATTGTGTTATCTGTTTCGCCATGTCCCTGGGCATTGTCGGCAGCTGCGGCACAGGCAGTCCGCGGATTCTCTCAATTTGCCAGGATTCCCCCACTCGCCAGGACAGGGCCACTCACCACAGTTGCTTCGCAGTGGCCAGTTGCGGTCCCACTGCACCAGAGCGCTTTCTCGCAGAGGCTGCGGCCGCCTGAGGCCGGCGCAGCAGGGCACAGAGAAACGGCTGCACTGTCGCACAGCACAGCTTGGCGATGCGGCATTTCCCTGCCACCTTGCCTTGCAGGGAAACCCGCAAGGAGCGGCAGCGCGTCCCGGTGTGGGGTGGCCCCGTGTCTCTGCGCAAAGGCAGAATGCCTGATCTGGCATATTGTCCCTGTCCGGGGCAGCTTTTCAGCTCTCCATGGCGGTTTCGCTCCTGGTGGTCTGTGTACGCTTTCCCCGTCTTCCTTCCTCGCTCGTTATTTAATTGTTTTAATAAGTCCGGGATGATCCTCCATGGCCTTTTAACTTCCATGGCTGTGTCATCACCGGTGGAGGCTGCTGCAAGTATATTTCGTCCAGCCTGCTCCCAGTTTAATAAGTCTAATGAGGTCCCTTCGGACACATCCAGTTCATGGCTTTTGCACCATGTGAGCAGAGCTAGCAGAGCCCACTTGTCATTATTAATCCCTCTTTTCTTAAGAAAGAAAGTCCACATCTTCAGAATGGAGTCTTCTGGTGCAGAAGTCCAGGCCCCCATAGTCCCAAGGTGATTCTAAACCACAAAAATGGAGTTTGAAACCATGCAGCACACTCTGCTATCTACCACCGGCATCTTGCAGCAATTTTCCGTCACATTGCCTGTGGTAATTCCACCGCTATACCGCTGTCTCTCCAGCTTTCTCCAGCTATCGTGCCATTTGTATTACTAGCTTTACCGGCTTTCTCTGACTATTATGCCATTTGGATTAGTAGCCTTTACCAGCTTTCTATTATGCCGTTCAGTCTTCTCTGCTCTGTGCACAGAAAATGCCTGAATTGCATCATGTCGTGAGCACCACATGTGACACGCGTGTGGTGGGTCGGAGACAGAGACAACCACACACCTGATGTTCATGTGGCAACAGAGAGTGTTTATTGGTTCAACTCCTCTTTATAAAGGGGGTTTGACTGGATGGCTCATTAGTCTGATCTTTTAACACAGCCCAGCTCCCAGACTAGTGAGATGCCTGCAGCTTGGGATGGAACATAATTGGTTGAGGTTCCTGTCTGTCAACCCAGGGGCCGGTTTATGGAACCAGCTGGGTTTCTTATTTATATCCGAATTAATTGCCCAGTACAAGCCAGCTTGTACTGTGACATATTGTGACAGCTGAGCATAATTGTTTTTGTTAAATATGGAGTAGCATTGCAGGCTCATTTGGTTTTTTGCCATTTTCCTTGTTCCAACACTTCCTCCTGGGATGTGAGATTCCCATCTCAGTAGATCCGTGACTTCCAAATTCAAAGAATAAGCAGGATACCTTGTGGTACAGACCAGTGACTATTGGAAGAGTCACCAAGCAACTTATGGTATTAAAATGAAAGTGTCCAAGAGGAACCTGTTCTAGAACTTCTGGGTTGCCATTGTTCACAGTATTGTGCAAATGATTTCTCACAGTACTATAGTGCTACATTCAGACAAAAATATTTTCTATAACTGTAAATACTGACCACTTCTTGACAGTTTATGGCACAAAAAGATCACTGCCTTTTTTTTGCTTGGCTTGTTTCTAAAGACCAGACGATTTGTATTTGCCAATTCAGGTACTTTGCTTTCTCAGGATCCAGAATATTTTAAGCTTCTTTTACTTTTACCTGTTTGTTTTTTTTCTTTCCTTTTCCTGACTTAGTCTATGAAACATGATTTTGGAAAAGAAAATGTAATAGGACATTTGAATACAGGAAGACATAGTTCCTACTGAGACCATAAGATTACCTAAAAGAGGAGAGACATAAAAAATTTCTGACCCGTTATTTAAATAATGCATTATGGCAGCAGTGCTTGATGGGAGACAGTGATTATAAGTTGAAATGAGATTTTATTTGAGTCTGGGCATTTTTTTCTATTGTGTACAGAGTGGCACAGGTTGCCTGGGGAGGTTGCATGGTCTCTCTCCATCCCTGGAATTTTTTCAAGCCTCAAACATCTGAGACATCTGATCTGGTTTCAGAAATAATTAAACTTTGAGAAGGGTGTTGGACTAGAGACTTAAAGAGCCCTTTTAACCTGAATTATGTTGGCATTCTGTCAGATGTATTTCACATACTTCGTATTTTTAATTTAAGTCTTTCTCTTTTACAATGGATGGAGTTTGTAGAAAGTTTCTGTTTTCATTCTTTGCTACTATGCAGTTCATACCTGCAGTGTAGTCATCCTCTGATTCTGGGAATGGAGGACAGGAATTAGCATACTCAGTCACCAAGGAAGAGTTTTTCTTTCAGTCACTGTGCTACTGTGAGAAAGTCATGTCAGAACTCCCAATTTCCCCTAGCTTTTAAATATCCTGTCAGGCTTACCAACTGTATATAAACCAATTTAATCTGCAATATAGATAAAGTTTTAGAAAGAAGTTGGGCACTGGAACAAATTTTAGGTTAATTCAGTTTAGTCTAACTAAGTCTAGTCTAACTAACTTTCTAATCAAGAAAGTAAGGTCCAGCATTACTGGGAGTTTTGTGTATTTAGATAGTCTTAAGAAATCAGTGTGGGTATTGAGAAGTAGGATTAAACTGTGCTGCTGGATGAGTGTAGGAAGCAACCAAGATCATATAAAAAACCAGATCATATGAAACACGTTCTCTTCATGTGCATTTTTCTGTAGAATTTACCATGGAAGTAATCAGTTCCCTGGGTATGCATGTTGACTGTCACATTGCTCCACCCACGCCTGCGAGGACAGGCAATGATTGCAACAGGTTGGCAGGGAAGAAAAGCGGGTGATAGGTCTTAAGTGGAAAATCTGAGGGTCCTTTATTCTTCTGCTGCAGTAATAGGAGTGCTCCCAAATACAGCCAAACACTTGAGACTTCAAATAAGGGGCGATCCCTATTTATATATACTAACATGGAACATTCTAGCAATATAATAACCAATCATAACCGGGCAATGTAAGCCATATTGGCATGGTAACTCCCATGATCCCGTTTGAACAAACTTTAACTCTCCCTAACTTGAAACAATGTCCCTGAACTAAGGATGTTGCTTTCCATGGCCTCAGGTTGATCCTGGCTATGGCTGGCTCGCTGGCCAGCCCAGGCCACTGGACCCCCACATTTAACTGCATAAGTATGTGTATAGACACATGTTGTAATTTGAGCTTGTATTGAATACTATAGAAGTGTATTCATATGTTCTAGGGTTATACTTACCGTGCAAAGTTCCATAAAGTTGGAACATGAGACAACATACTAAGGAGAAGGATTAAATAATTGTGCATATGCATAAGCAAACACACAGTTTTGGTACATCTTATTATATATATTGACTTTTAGTAAGTACTGGGGTGGAAGTAGATTGCCTTTTCAGTTCTAGAGTAAAGCCATCACTACCTGCCAGGAAAAATCCTTTAGAAGCAAGATTTGATCGAGCACTGTAAAGACATTAGTTTTCCCTCATTAACACTGGGAATTTTTATCTTCCACTGCTGTTTTTCTGAAGTTACTTGCATTCCCCTGAGAAAAATGTGGTGTTTTGCAGCTCACTAGTTCCACATATAGAATAAAGATGAAAGAGAAAAGCTGATGTAGTTATCTGTGAAAATTGATGGGTTCAACCACATCATGGATAGGATGAATAAGAAAGCTTAAGTTACATCACTGGAAGCCCATTTTTATCACATTACGTACTTTATATGTTGAGGCTCATTTCTGTTCAGACAGAATGTTTTAAGATTCATGATAAACATAGCTGGAGTCAGTATCTCGTGAGGGCATAGTAAGCAAGGCTTTTGAGATTGTTCTGGAGATTACCATAACACTTAGTCTCTTGAAGTCAAGGGACACAGAATTCAGTCAGTTTGTTGAATGCTGCTGAAAATACAAGCTTACATGCAGAATTGGTGCCAGGACTCTTAAGGAATTTACTTCCAAAAATATTCTAGTGATTAAAATAAAATTTAGACATTCTAAATTCTAAATTTGAAAATCTAGAGTATAAATTAAGAATAGAAATATTAAGAGAATTTAGGTGTCCTGAAATAGTACTTTACAGCATGCCTTTGACACCTGACTGTTTGGAGTTTTAGCAGTTGTGCATATTAAAAGTATAATTTACTCTCATCTTGACTTTCTGACTTTTTACTTTCATGGACTATTTCTTACACAGGAAGCGATTTCCAGAATGGCATTTTGGGGTTCATTCCAGAAGTACAAAGTGGCCTGATACTTGATGAAGACTCAGAAAACAGAGAGGTGTTGCTGACTGTCGCACGGCAACCAAACAGGTGCAGGCAACAGCGGATTCCAGTGCTCTTCCCACACTCTGTAATATGTTGTCTTGAATCACAGGAGCTACTGTTAGTGGAAGAGGTTTTCATCACAGGGTTTTATATAATAAATGTTTCCCTTTCAGCTCTTTTAATAGCTTCACAGATTTTGGCAATGGGGCATTTGAGTTGTGAATATAATTAAGTCTGTCACTTTATTGGTGTAAAGCAGAAACAGGAAGAAACTCAAATGCTTGCTATTTTATACTGTAAGTCAGCAAGTGTGAAGGTTTTGCTTAAGGTAAAGTATTTGCACTGCTAAAGGTGTAACTCCAGTTCTCACCTCTCTGTATAATGTAAGTACCTATGAATACTACAAGGAGCAATTAAGTTATGTAAGTGTCAGTATGCTTATGTCTTCACTTTTTTCCTAATTAGAACACACACACACACATATATATATATATATAGTACATTTATGTGTACTTCCAATAAATATGCTCAAGTGTGGTAAGTTCCTTATACTTTCAGGAAAGACCAAGTCTACCTGGCTTTCCAGGCCAATGGTTAACTATAGTATTAATGAAAGTACTTGGACACATCCCTGCTTTCCAAATGTCTCTTATTCAGATAATTGCATGTTATCTGAAACAAAAATTAAAAAGAATCTTGGTTCCCATAATTGCTTTATTTTCCTCTTCTGTTACTTTTTTAATAATCTGAATAGATATTAGAGGCAAAAATTTAAATAAAAAGAGCTATTTTTTCATTGTAAAGCAGATGATTCCATAATGATATGTTTTGAATAATAAAATAAAATGTATGTTATGTCTGTGGTTTATGTTTCCTAAATCTGTTGTGCTCTCCTTTAGTACATGCATACTCTTCTCTTTTGCTTATAGGGCTTTTGAAGATGTGACGATCTTCTGGCGTGTGACCTTTAATAAAACAGCTGTTGTCCTTCTGAAGGATGGTGTGAACTTGGAGAATGAACTTGTATCTGTGCTGGGAGCCACGACCTGTGTGGCAGGTCAAACAATTTGCAACATCTCTATTGAAATAAAACCTGATCATGTAAGTAATTATTGCTCTTTATCTACAGCATTTAATTGCAATTTGTCAAGATGAAAAAACTCCTCTGATCCAGATGAACTAATACTTAGTTTGAAGATAGTAACTTGATATCTGCTCGACTTCTCTGGGACATGTTTATTTATAGTCTTCTACTGAGTCTATTGTGACTGTGAAAATTTGTGAAGGAGATAAGCATTTAGTAAATTACAGATCTTAGGATTTTATATAACAGTAAGGAAAAAGAATGGAGTTTTTTCAATGAAATGTTTGATCATATACTCTCATCCTTTACACAGTAAGATTTTCATCTATCAAAGCATTTTTTAAGGTGGTTGATAGAAAACATTCTGTAAATAATAGCTCATTGCACAAAAAAACCTTTGAGTCTAACTTTTGTGTAATTTTATATTCCTAAATATAGCACAGTGATCTCTGAAAACTCATAAAAACTGTCTAAGAATCTCTGAGTGTCTAAAAATCTGTCTCTGTTCATATCTGCCTTGTGAATAGGGAAGTTTAATTTAGGAGCCATCATCCACTAAATTGCATTTGTCTAAGTCTAACAGCCTTGTGAGACTCAGCTGGCACTGTAAAATACAGGCATGATTGCATTAACACAAAACACAGTATTCAGTCATTTTTATTGAAAAGAGAAGGAAAAAATATTTTAGTGTGAATACCTAGGGGGGTTAGAGTAAGCCCTCAAGAAACGAAGGATTAATGTCTGTCATTATTTTAAAGTTGGAGAGTTCTAAATTTTTCGAAGAAATTATCCTAGCACCCTGGCGTAAGAGCCATAAAGAGGGATGCGGGACTCCAGGCAGCTCTTCAAAATGCAGTTTATTACATCCAATATGTACAGCAGTCCAGGGTCGTGGTTGACAGAGCCTGTGCCTACAGCTGTAAGCTCCAGCTGCAGACAAGACTGAAGACCCTTAGTTTTAGTTACAATTATATACTTTAATATATGCTTTATATGCATTATATACTTTGCTGAGCATCTTAATACAGAAGAACCAATCTATACCTTAATTTTTACCTATAGCCTATCATAACTACTATAATTACCATATTCATGTTACTATTCTCCAATCACTAGAAGTTAGTACATTGCAGTTTAAGCTAGAAGTTGTTTTTCAGTTTTCTTGTAGTGGAAAATTCTGAGACCTTTTTTCTACTTGCAACATCAGCAGACTTGTTTGCCTGTGCTATCTTTCCACTTGGTAAAAACATCTTCTTGTTTGAGGTGGGCTTATCCTTTGCTCTAAGCCATAAAAACCCCCTTCTAACTAACATACCCTTTGCCTCCTTGGTTATCTAGTAAGACTGGCTCATCAATGCTTTTCTTCTGTATCAAAACTTGCTTTCATTTCTATTCCTTCTTCAGATTCTACATTCAAAAATCTTTCTGCTAGGCATACATATCTCTGAGACTTTCCTGTCTCTTCCCAAGTCTCTGAGACTTTCTCGTCTCTTCCAAAGCTTTCATCCTTCCCAACCCAGGCTAGTGGCAAAGCTGAGGTCTGGGCAGTGGAAAATCTCTAGATGGGAAGATTTCCATGTGTTTTTCTGACTCAGTTCAAGAAAATATTGCAACATGTTATATGTGGGAAATAGGGATTTCCTATTTAGGAGACAGGATACATTCTCTTAGTTCACTAAGAGAGCCATTTTTCTTCTCCATCTTCAGATGTTATCTTTACATCACAGGGCCAGTGAATAGGTGTATAGGGCAGAGGCTGCCCTGCTGAATAAACTGAGGTTATGAATCTCTTTAGACCAAAGAAGTGATATCAGTATTTAATGACAGCAGTGCACAAGCTCCAGGCACATGCAGTTGTGCCACATGAAGCCTGTGCCATTCCAGCAAGTGCTAGTGGAAGGCTAAAGCTCCCCATTCATTCCAGTATAATTGTGCCTGTCATTAGTCAAAAACATTTCATTTAGAGAACCACTTAAGAATTTAATTGAAAACATTTACTATTTATCCCTCCATATATTTCCTAATTCTTACAGTTTTTCTTTCATAAATTAGCTTGTAAGTTAGTAGTAAATGTATTAAAAAATGGTGAAGTAACAAATACATTAAATAAGAACTTTACATTTTTGTAGGATACATTCTAGCTTTCCTGAGTTTTACTTCCTCAGCAGTACTGAGTTTATTAGCCAAAAATCCCAGAATTAAAGTAGGATTTCAAAGAATTCAGAGTTGAAACAGAAAGCTTTTTTATTGTAGTGGGTTTGCCCTGGCTGGATGCCAGGCACCCACCAAAGCCTCTCTGTCACTCCCCTCTGCAGCTGGGCAGGGGAGAGAAAATATAACAATGCGTTCATGAGTTGAGACAAGGACCAGGAGAGATCACTCACCAAACACCATCATGGGCAAAACAGGCTCAAATTAGAGATATTAAATGAATTTTTTACTAACAAAACCAGAGCAGGATAATCAGAAGTAAACTGAGACCTTAAAATGCCTTCTGCCCTACCCTCCCTCCTTCCAGCTCTGCCTCTTCCCCTCCAGCAGCAAAGGAAATGGGGGTTATGCTCATTTCATCATATATTGTCTCTGCTGTTGCTCAGAAAGAGGAGTCTTTCCCCTGCTCCACCATGGGGTTGCTCCAATGGGAAGCTTCTTCAACGTGTCCATACCACAGGCAGCAGTTCTCTATAAACTGCTGCAGCATGGTCATCTTTCCATTGGGTGCAGTCTTTCAAGGGCAGGCTGCTCCAGTGTGGATCCCCCACACAGCCACAAGTCCTACCAGGAAGCCTGCTCAAGTGTGGGCTCCTTTCTCCATGGGTCTGCAGGTCCCTGCCAGGAACCTGCTCGAGTGTGGGCCACCCATGGGGTCATTACATCCTCTCAGGCATTCTCCTGCTCCAGTATGGGGATCCTTCATGGGCTTCAGGTGGATCTCTGCATGCTCATGTACATTCTGTGGGTTGCAGGGGCACAGCTGCTTCATCATGGACTGCAGAGGAATCCCACCTGAAGCATTTTCTCCCCTCCTTCTCCACAGACCTTGGTGTCTGCAGAGTTGTTCCTCTTATGTGTTGTCACCCCACTCTACTCTGGCTGCAATTACATCTGCATAAGAACAGGTTTCTTACTTCTTAAATATGTTGTCATAGGGGTGCTTCGATTGGCTCAGCTAGTGACAGTGACAGGCTAGCCAGTGACAGGCCCATCTTGGAGCTTTATGGGATTGGCTCTGCCGGACAGAACCGCTGGCAGCTGGGGAGAACTTCCAGCAAATTCTCACAGAAGCTACCCCTGTAGTTCCACCACTACCAAAACCTAGCTATACAAATTCAATTTAAAAATAGTAAAAAAAAAAGCAAAGCTGGCTTCAATGACTGCCATTTTTTTATAATACTGTTTTCTTGCTAAAAAATGCTTTTTCCCCCTTTTTTTTCAAGTTTGCTGCTTGCTAAGTGCATGTAGTAGGTACAAGTAACATCTTTCCAATTATTTTTGGAATTTTAGAATGGAATTTTTTGAATTTTAAAATTTGGATGTCTATTTTTAAATGTTACATTTGTGTTGTAGGTAAAAAGACAAGGCAGAATGTTGTATTGTAAACTTAACACTGCTACCTTATTTTCAATAAGGAAACAGTTCCACAGCCTGTATTTTCAGAGTGAAATATTTTTCTATATGTGAAACATCACAAAAGTCAATCAAATAGTATTGTCTTAGCTCTGAGATTTTAAATAAATCCAGTTAAGTGTTCAAATCTATTGAGTTTTTAATTTCTTGTAAAAACATGCATGGACATACTATTGTCTAAATGCTTGAGTTGTATGTAAAATGTTTTTAAGAACTTGAACTGAGTTCAGTACTTGAATACAGGAGAGTTATGATGCAAATTAATTGCATTTTCAAAATTGCATACTTAATTCTGTGCAGTATTTCCAAAAGTGAGTAGGTAGGTACATGGTATTTTGTAAGGTAAAAAGAAAATGAAAGAGCAAATCCTTCATAAGTTGTACATCTATGTAAATCTGTAATCTGAAATATGGTACTCTTGAAGGGTTAACTGTCATTTATGTCAAATTTACAGCCACAATGCCTGCACTATTTCAATAGCTACTTTAATGCAGCAAGTTCTGTGTGAAAATCTGGGATTTAATAATTGTGCCTGACAGAGTGATATCCATTGCAGTATTGTTTTTATGATATATTTTATTGTACTTACTGTACATTTCAGGAAGCATGCTTCTGTAAAGTGTTATTGAAGTGATCCACGTGCATACAAAGTAATATATAAACATTTATTTAAAGCTGAAAGGTATTAGCAGATATTATAATGATATGAAAATCATCACTTACTTACAGGTACCAGAATTTGAAACTTATATTTTTGTTGAGCTGTATGATGTAAGCACAGGAGCTGCTTTGAACAACAGTGCCAGATTTGCTTTTATAACTCTTCTGGAAAGTGATGCTCCTCATGGTTTAGTGTATTTTGCGGTGGGATCTCGATTTGCTGTTGCTTATAAGAAGACAGCTTTAATCAGTCTGCAAGTTCTTAGAGATTCTAGTACATCAGTAACCACAATGGTTACCTACAGTATGCAGGTAAGACTTACTATTATTTCATTTATTTTTATGTCTTTTTCTGACCTTTAGGAAAGCACAGACTTCCAGCTCTTCAGGGAGATAGTCAGGGGGTTCCCCTGGGAAACTGCCCTCAGAGACAAGGGAGTGGAACAGAGCTGACAGATCTTTAAGAAAGTCTTCCATAGAACACAGGAGCTAGCAATACCCAGGAGCAAGAAATCAGGCAATGAAGGCAGGAGACTGGCATTGCCGAGTCAGAACCTGCTGGTCAAACTAAAGAGAAAGAAACAAATGCACAAGCAGTTGAAGCAAGGACAGGTGATCTGGAAAGAGAATAGAGATAGAATGTGAATGTGTAAGGAAGGCCAAGGTGAAGCTGTAAGTGAACCTGGCAAGGGATACAAAAAATAACAGGAAGGGCTTGTTAACCAGAAAGGTATGTTAACCAGAAAGGGAAGGTCAAAGGTGTTTCCCCTGATAAACAATGCTGGGAAACTGGTAGCAACAGATTAACAAAAGACTGATGGACTCAACACTTTTTTTGCCAGTCTTCACTGGCAATGTTTTTTCCTACACCTTTGAAATGGGTGGACAGCAGGATGGGGCATGGGGGAGCAAGTCCCTCCCACTGTATAGGAAAATCAGGTTCATGACCACGTGAGGAAACTGAATGTTCACAGCTCTATGGGACCCAAAGAAATGCATCCCAGAGTCCTGAGAGAATTGGTTGATGTTGTTGCCGATACAGTCTCCCTTGTTACTTGAAGTCCTGACAATCAGGTTAAATCCCTGGTGACTGTAAAAGGGGTATTACTATGTCCATCTTTAAAAAGGGAAGAGTAGAAAGGAAGACCCTGGAAACTATCAACCTATTAGCCTCCCCTTTGTGCTTGTGGGAAGATCGTGGAACAGATCCTCCCGGGAGCTCTGCGAAGGCGTGTGGAGGACAGGCAGGAGCTTGGAGAGAGCCAGCACAGCTTCACCAAGGGCAAGTCCTCCTTGACCAACCTAGTGGGTTTCTGTGATGGGATGACTACATCAGAGTACAAGGGAAGGGTTACAGATGTAATTATCTGGACTTCTGTAAAGCCTTTGACACATAACTCACAAGATCCTACTCTCTAAATTGGAGAGAGATGGATTTGATGTTGGATTTGAATGGACTGTTATTTGATGGATAACAAAGTGTTTGGATGGTCGCATCCAGAGGGCTGTAGTCAATGGCTCAGAGCATCAGTGACAAATGGTGTCCCTCAGGGATCTGCATTGGGATGAGTGTTATTTACTGCCTTCATTAATGGCGTAGATGAAGGGATCAGATGCACCCTTAGCAAATTTGCAGAAGACACCAAGCTGACGGGTGCAGTTGACACTCCTGAAGGATGAGATGCCATCCAGAGGCACCAGGACAGGCTCAGGAAGTGGCCCTTGGGAATCTCATGAGGTTTAACAGGACCAAGTGCAAAGTGCTGCACCCGGGTCAGAGCAATCCCCAGTACAGGCTGGGGGATGAACAGATGGAGAGCTGCCCTGCCCTGAACGACATGGGGATGCTGGCGAGGGGCTGGACATGAGCCAGCCATGGGCACTTGCAGCCCAGAAAGCCAGATCCATTCTGGGCTGCTGGTGAGGGGCTGGACATGAGCCAGCCATGGGCACTTGCAGCCCAGAAAGCCAGATGCATCCTGGCCTGCATCCAAAGCTCCGTGGGCAGCTTTGGAGGGAGGGGGTTCAGACCCTCTGCTCTGCTTTGGTGAGACCCCACCTGCAGAGCTGCCTCGAGCTCTGGGGTCCTCAGCACAGGAAGGACATGGAGCTGTTGGAGCAAGACCAGAGGAGGCCACTCAGTTCATCAGAGGAATGGAACACCTCTGCTCTGAGGAGATGCTGAAAGAATTGGGATTGTTCAGCCAGGAGAAGAGGTGGCTTTGGGCTGCCCCAATTGCAACCTTCCAGTACCTAAAGGAAGCCTATCTGAAAGTTGGAGAGGGACTTTTGGCAAGGGCATGTAGTGACAAGAGGGAATGGCTTGAAACTGAGAGACAGTAGGTTTAGATTAAATATCAAGGAAGAAATTCTTAACTGTGAGGGTGGTGAGACACTGGCAAGAGAAGATGTGGATGCCACATCCCTGTAGGTGTTCAAGGTCAGGTTCAGTGAAGCTCTAAGCAGCCTACTCTGGTGAAAGTTGTACCTGTCCGCTGCAGGGCCTTTGGAACTAGATGGTCTTTAAGATCCTTTTCAACCCAAACCGTTCATAAAATCATGGATTTTATAATTCATTTTATAGTTGAAATTAATAAAATAGTAGTAAAATGATTGATCATTCTTTAAAGTAAATATGACTATAACTAGCATTTTTTTCAGGAAACAGTCAAACATTTGTTGAGCCTAGTTTCTTTGGTTTTCCATTATTAGAAGAACTTTTTCTTATTGCATTGTCAAGAATATTTTTTTTTAGCAGTATCTTCCAGTGGCCTCAAAGATTATGGTCAGCCAAGCATCTAATATATTTCTTTCTTTGTTCTAAGGCTCTTGTGAGCCTTCAATTTTTGAGACTTTTTCATCTGAAATTAGGTTTTATCCTGATGGTTATGTATACAACATCCAGACAGCAGGACACTTGCTCTGTTAGGGGACAAATTTATTATTAGTACCAGAACATACATAGAAAAAGAGAGATAAATTATTCAAATTTTATTCAATGTTCTTGGAGTACTAAAAAAAAAATTGTTCTTATCGAAAATAGCATACGCTAAAGTAATTTTTATTGTCCCCATTAATTTTTGCTGGATTATTCCCTTTATGTAACAAAAAACCCCATAATCCAACAATTTTTGAGATGTTTACCTCTGTAGCACAAGACTGTTCTAGCTGTTGACACTTTTTTCTCTTAAATGCATACCTCACTCATTATTATTGCAGCTGATAATTTTCTCCTTTAGCAGATCTGCAAAAACATGACTCCTGCCACTTCCTCTGTATGTGTGAATTCAGCATCAGGGCACAGGCTACAAGAGATATTCTTTCAAGTTTACCATCATCAGTAATAGTTAGCCTGATCAACTTGGAATATTTGTGATTTTGTGCCTAAAATCATTGTTTTGGGAATGAGTTATTATATCCTGACCCCTTATAATAGAATGATCTGCATTCTATTGTTATATTGAATGCATATCTGTTTTAACCATATAGATTTACATTGTGTTTCCATCCATTTATTATATAGTAATTGGCCAGTGTTTCAATTAGATTATGTGGTAACAAATTTTCACATTTACTCAACCTAAGAATTCACTATAATTTAACTGTTAAATGGAAAAGAAATTGCTACTGTTCAGTGTATATTTAAGCTAAAATATAGTGGGCAATCTCGTATCCATTTGTAATTTTTATAACCAACCGTCTTTGGACATTTTTAGGTTTTGGGGGTGCGTGGCCAAATACTAAAGTATCGGTATTATTAGTAGCTTTAAAATAAGAGGCCACAGCAGACAGGAGGGCAATAACTGGAAACTGATATTTATCTCAACCTACAAACGTTTCTTAGACATTGTTTTTGTCACTAGTGCTTTTATTTCTGCTTATTTCCATTTCCTAATTCTCAGTTGGAAGGGATGAACAAAAGGGAACTTCCCCCTGGAATTTCCACAGGTGATGTGATCATGTCTAGTGCAATTTTGAACAGTTACAGGCTGCACTGACTTACCAGTTTCTCCAGTGAACTCAGAAAATGGCTGATTCATTCCATAAATATGCTCCACTAATAAAAGCTAAATATTTTCAAAAGGGATTTAGTATTTCACAAATAAAAATCCCCATTTTATTCAGTAGGAGACCTTTACTTAGGAGTCAGTATACAAGCTGCCCTTATTAAATTAATATATACTTTTGAAAAAATAATTGTTGAATTATAGCTCAGGAAGTTAGTTTCCTCTTAAGGAAAGTTTATTATATTACCAGATACAATGTCAAGGCTATGGCAAGTGGCAAAAAGAACAAGACTTTGAAGAATGAAACAGTCCTCGTGGAAGGTAAAACCAGTGTTGCTTCACAAGGAAACAAGGGCATGTAGCATTACTGGATGAATTCTTCTATCCTCCTTGCATGTGTATTCTATAGTATTTGCTTTGCCTTTGTATTACATGGATTATTCATCTTTTAAGTATGTATTCTGGGACTGAAAATACCATGAATTGTTATTAATTTGGACACAGATTTCAAAAACTTTTGCTTTGCTTTTATTTAGTTCTCTATGTATTTGTAATGCTTTTCTCTACCCTAAAGTGAGGGACTTCGTGCTGTGGTCATATAGTCTTACATTAACCCTTTTGGATCCACACATATGCTAACATTTCTGTAGTATTTATTCACACAGAAAAGTTCTGTGGCTTTTGTTCTGGAAAAGAAAGAGACCCTCTTTACTATTGACAATGTATAATTCTTCTCCTAGGTTTGATTGATTACTAATTCAGGGAGATAATTATTTTAAATGTAATATTTTCATCACTCATAACTGCTTTTTGAAAGAGGACTTCTTTTTTGCAGATTTTGTTTTACCCACTTAAAGTATGTTCTACAGCAGGTGGTTTTGAACAATTACATCTAGCATAATGTTGCCTAAAACTCTTTTGGTTTGTTTTAAGGAACTACAAAAACCTGAACCTATTGGACGGACCTTCATATATCCAGCTGTGGCAGGACAAGATTTTGCCAGATCTGAAGGTTTATTGACTTTTGAACATGGACAGAGAAATGCATTCCTGGATGTGACCCTGACTCCAAAGACAGGATCTTTAAACTCATTTCCTAAACGTTTCCAGGTTGTACTTTCTAATCCCACAGGCGGTGCCAGGATAGATGATGTGTATGGTATTTCTAACATTACCATTGTCTCAGATTTGAACTCCTTGCCAGTTTGGGGACTGATTGATCAACTGCATCAGCCTCTCGATGACACCATTTTACACAGAATCCTTCAGAATCTGAATGTCAAAGTGGCTACAGAAACTACAGAAGAGCAACTTACTGCTGTGGTGCATATAATAGATGCGGTAAACACTTCCTGTTTGTTCTTAAATGACTAATGACATTAATTAGAGTATAATAACAAGGCACACACACACACACATATATATGTGTGTATAAATATATAAAACAAGGCAGATCACATCCACAGCAGTGACTCAGAAGCACAGACTGCAAAAGTGGAAATTGTGAAGTTTGTCTGCCACTAGTTAGGAGGTGGCAAGAAATCAGAAATCAAATAGGTTGAAATGAGCAACTAGTATTAATTTTGCATACATACTTATAGCTCTAGATTTTCTACTGTGCAATTCTCCTTTTGGTGCTGCAGTTTCATAGAGCTTATTATGTTTTCTTGACTCTGGGGTCACACCTTTGTTGCTTTTAGGCCTGGCACAACCCCTGCTCATATCTTTACAGCAGACTGCAGTCAACACACAAGCAAATCCTATCTGGGCCAGCTGGAGTCTCCTGTAGTCTTAACCAAGCATCAGTCTTTTTTCCTCTAGTAGCTCAGGGAATTGGGTTCTCAGGGTAGCTGAGTGCTTAAGCATTGCTCTAATTTATATGGAAATTATGGATTAGTTTTATGGCATTCTGACTCTTCTGGACTCTTGGAATAATGCATAGAAGCTGGAAAATTTCTAAATAGCTAGATAAAAAGCATAATAACAATATCCATTCATTTTTTATTGTTGCC
This sequence comes from Hypocryptadius cinnamomeus, assembly GCA_013400635.1. Classification (NCBI taxonomy): domain Eukaryota; kingdom Metazoa; phylum Chordata; class Aves; order Passeriformes; family Zosteropidae; genus Hypocryptadius; species Hypocryptadius cinnamomeus. The sequence goes on along the minus strand of VYZP01052471.1, from coordinate 6,923 downwards.
ACACAGAAAACAGAGAAAATAATTTAAAAACTTCTCAGGACTCAAAAATCTTTGGTTTGTGAAAGAATGAAAAATGCCACATCCTTTCTTTAGTAATCAAATCCCCTAGTAGGCATATCTTTATGTAGTTTTGACAAACTGTGTCTTATGCCTTGGAAACTCCTATGTGATCAGGAGTTGGGAAAAATACTCTGAACTTTCAGAATGAATATTGGAATCACAGAGAAGATATCACTAAACCATTGAACATGAGGAAATGTTACAAGCAGATTCCTTTGTGTAAAATGTTGTTTGATTTCTTCTCCTCTCATTAGGTTACAGGTGTAGGTGAAAAACTGTTACTCACTGATAAAAGTAGAAGTCTTTTCTATGAGATACTCTGTGCTCTGGCTAGCCCAAAACGCGAGGACACACAAGGATATAGCCTGCTTGCTGAGGTGACTGAGAAGTTTGCTTTTTCTCTGTTGACTGGGATAGAGTGTGGATCACCAGGAGACAGGTTAGTAATGCTTGAATTCATAAAATGTTATGTAAATACATGACAGTTTACCAATATAGAAAATCTAAATTACATTTTCAGAAAAGGGACTTATCTCCTATATATTATGTTACCCATATGTGAATGTGCTGTTACAGTGTCATGATCTTACAAAGCACTGTGTCACATTGCCTGTATATATAATGCTTTGTAAGATTGGGTGTAACACATAACTGTTACTTTGGTATGGGGTAGATGTGGGAATATGGGTCAGGAGATCTGGTATGCATTGACCCACCTCTAGCTCAAATATTGCCTGGAAAAGTATTCATTATTCTTGCTAAGAAAATAATATGTGTTTGTGTGATGCAGAGCTGTGTTCTAAGCCTTAGATAAAAGTTAGCAACCCAAAATTTCTACTGGCATTTTGTAATTTGTATGTTCTTGGTTTTTCTCACTTGAACATTGTTTTAAAATATTTAAAGCTACTCGTAATTTCAAATTGCTAGTTTTGTCTCCAAGAGCATAATAGCCTCATCAAGCTAATAGGGATGGGAAATAGGTGACTGAGCAAGAGATTATTCTTTTTTATGAGAGAGATGGTTTTAAAGACTTTGTTTCTCCCATTGAGAATCTGTTAAACAGCTGGTGGTAGAATGTGTGTTCAGTGTTTAGAACTTGAAAGTTAAAATTCTTTATTCCAAGTGTTTTGCATCATCTGTTGGGAAAAAAAAATAAAGCAACATCATCCATTTTAATGCCTCCCCTGTTTTTTAGACTCAGTTCTACATCAAGTTGTAAAGATGAGTGTTTTGATAACCTGATTCACTATGGACAAGTTTTAGTTGCAGGTCATAAGGAGCAAATCCCAGAGAGGAAATGGAGACGCTGAAAGATGCAAAAAATTCAACCTTTTTTTTTTTTTCCATAGAAACTGAAAGTCTGCCAATTAAATATCACAAGCCTAAAAATGATGAATTAATAAAGTACTAATGAATCACAAATACCTTTTAGAGTCGTTATGTGATGAATAGTGAAGCTTAGTCCCACTTAAGCCCTATTGCTTTTCCATTTTCACAGAGGCAAAAATATCCTTGACAGCTGCCCATATATTGCAATAATGGCTCACAACTGGTTTCCTCAGCAAATCAATGGACATAAATTTAATGGAAAAGATGGAGATTCTATTCAAGTACCTNATTTCTTACCAGAGAAGAAAGAACAGCCTTTATGATGACTTTTAGTTCAACACCTTCCCCACAAATTCTGCTCCTGCTGTATTCTGTGAATCTGTACAGTTCACAGAATACAGCAGTCAGCAGTGGTTCCTTAATAGAGATAAAGAACTTGCCCTGAAGAACAAGGTTTGAAGATAATGCAATTTTTTTCCAAGAATTTGTTTTAATCTAGATATTGTTCAAAACATAATAAGTGTTTTTTGGTTATCTCTGATTAAAATGAGCACTGATTAAAATGAGCATTGTGTTGAATCTTAATATTAAATATATCTTTACATTGTACATGTTGTTTCAGGTTTTTTCAATGAGCTTGAAGGGTCAGAGTTCACAACCTTTGAAAGATAACAATGAAGTAATTTATCGTATTTATGCTGAAGGAAGTCGGATTGTTCCACAGAAGTCTCTATGTCTCCTCTGGAATCAAGCTGCTGAAAGGTTATTTTATTATTGTGTTTAGTTTTCCATTTTCTACCATGAATCTGTGTATTTGTGTAAAATGTGATAACGCAAATGAAATAATTTGCAAATATAAAATTGATCCATTTAATGTCTTTTTTCCTTTTTTCTGGCCCTTTTACCTGTACATAAAACTTTTCTTATAATAAAATTAGTAGTTATTCTAGCTCAGATATTTCTCAGACTTCTGCCCTTTTTTCATCAAAATACTATTTAGATTGTATAATGATACATTAGGTTACAGTGACAGGCCATAAATCCCGGAATTGCATCAATGAACGTGTTAATGACTTGAAGATAATGATGTTCTGTATACCGTTGAAGTCTAGTTGATTTAGATTCAATTTCATTAGACCAACTGGCTGATATCAGCCTGCTGTTGATACAAACTGTTTTCAGGAGGAGATGCACCACAATCTACCTATATGCTCTCCTTTTATCTGTGCACAAATTGCCATAGAAATGGCTTAGGATATCACCTGTGTATGTATGCCTTATCCTTTTTCCAAACCACTTCAGCAATACTGAAAAAAACTCAACAATAACCAAAGAACAAAAAACTCCTGAATTTTAGCTTCAAACCAAAAAAGAGCAGTATAAAATGTTCTCCATAACAGGATAAGGTGTTGAGCAAAAAAAGTAGCTATTTGAAAAGTCAGACAGACCTAGAGATCTAGCCGAAATTTTCAAAACATGGCCACAAAAATTCCCTAGTGAAGAAAAGTTAATTTCAATACATTTATAAAAATTTAAAAAAGAACATGAAAAAGCTATAAACAATATTTTAATCTCATGTAAATGTGTTATTCTGAGCACTGCACATGAAAGATTACAGAAAACACCTCTGCAATAGTTTAGGGAACTATTCCAGGAATACAACAGAAATTTTTAAGCCTGCTTACAATGTGAGTTACACAAGTCCATTTCCAACTTTGTGGAACTTGTTTTGCAGCTGGCTGTCCGATAACGGGTTCTGCAAAGTGGTTGATGGCACATCAGATTATGTGGAATGCTCCTGTTCTCATATGTCCATTTACGCAGTTTATGCCCAAACAGATAACTTGTCTTCATACAACGAGGCTTTTTTTTCTTCTGGATTCATCTGTATTTCAGGTCAGTTCATTTAAGACAGTTTTCTCATTAATAACAACTGATGACCAGTAAAACTGGTTGATTGATTATTAACATTTTTGGTAGCTGATGACAGTCTTTTTATTTAGTGGAATATGGAATGAATATTAACTAACTTTATGTTATTAAAGGTGCCATCTTGTCTGGTATTTGCACATTGACAAATTTTGCCACTGGAAAAAAATGTCAAGCATAGAAATATCACAGAATCACCTAGGTTGGAAAAGATTTTTGATGTCATGGAGTTCAACCTACGGCCTAACACCACCTTGCCAACTAGACGATGGCACTGGGTGCCACATCCAGGCTTTTCTTAAACACATCCAAGGGTAGTGATTCCACTACCTCCCTGAGCAGCCCATTTACATCCCTGCTGTCTCATATTTTGGCACGTAGGGGCAGCCTGCTCCTGTGCCTTCCAGGTTTTTTCCTTGAAGTATGTCCACTTTCCTGGATCCCTTTGCTTTGAGGGCTGTTTCCCAAGGTACTCTCTAAAACGGCATCCTGAATTCCACCCTCTGGAAATCTTGTGTAGAAGTTTTATTGAAGTTTCAATATCCTTGTTTCACTGAATATTGAGAACTCTATTATTTCATGGTCACTGTGCCCCAGATGGGTTCTGACCACCACATGTCCCACCAGCTCCTCTCTGTTTGCAAACAGCAGGTCTAGCAGAGCCCCACCCCAGCAGGCTCGCTCACTATCTGTGACAAGAAGCTCTCCTCTATACACTCCAAGAACCCCTAGACTGCCTCTTTTCCACTGTGTTGAGTTCCCAGCAGATGCCTGACAGGTTAAGTCTCCTACAAGAACAAGGGCTGGCAATCTTGAAACATCCTCCAACTGCTTATACAATAATTCATGCATCTCTTCATCCTGATTGAGTGGTCTGTAGGAGACTCCCACTAGGATGTCAGCCTTGTTGGCCTTTCTCTGATTCTTACCCATGGCACTTGATCTTATTGTCGTTAATCTCAAGTTCCATGGTGTCCAGAGCCTCCCTAACATACAGAGCCACCACTCCACCTTTTCTTCCTCTCCTGTCTCTAGTGAAGAGCTTGTAGCCATCCACTGCAGTGCTCTAGTCCTGCAAGTCATCCCACCACATTTCTGTGATGGTGACTATGTGATCATTTTCCTGCTGTACCATGGCTTCCAGCCCCTTGTTTGTTACCCACACTGCATGGATCAGTGTAAATGCACCTCAGCTGTGCTACTGATTTCACCCCTGACTCTGGCTTACCGCTCTCGGGCTCACCTCTGGAGTGCCTGGTTTTATCCCCTTCCCCCTTCAAACCCAGTTTAATGTGTTTTCAATCAGCCCTGCCAACGCATGGGCTAGAATCCTTTTGCTCTTGTTGGACAGATGGAGCTCATCTGACTCAAGCAGGCCTGGTGCTGTAAAAATCGCCCATGGCAGAAAAACCAAAAGTCCTCTGATGGCACCAGCCCTTAAGCCATTCAGTGATAATGTGGGTTTTCCTATTCCTTTTATCATTCATCCCTGCTCCTGAAGGAACTGAGCAGAACCACACCTGTGCTCCTGCCCCACCAACCAATCAATCCAGAGCCCTGATGTCCTTTCAAATGACCTGGTACCCTTCTTGTCAACCTCGTCACTACCAAACTGGACAAGCAGCAGTGGGCAATAATCAGAGAGGTGAATTAGTTCAGGGAATCTCCTGCTGATATCCCATACCTGGGCCCCAGGAAAGCAGCAGACTTCCCTGTGGCATGGGTCTGGGTGACACATAGGGCCCTCAGTTCCCCTCAGAAGGTGAACTAACTACAACTACCCTTCTTTTATTCTTAATTTCCTGAGGTTGCAATCCATCTGACAGACAAAGTGCACCTGGGAGACTCTCCAGACAGATTTTTTTGTTTACCATCATCTGCCTGAGTCTCTGGACCCAGGGCCTATTCTGGGAAAGTGATGGGGGTCAGGGGGAATTTTGCTACCTCTCTGAGTAGGTACCCATTTCCATTCCCCACATCTGCTAGGTCTCCTCCTTCTGCCTGATGGTAAGAGGGACGGGGCTCCTCTGACTCCTCCCAAGCTTCTCTCAGGGTTGCAAGGCTGTAAGTCCACCAGTTGGTTTCTCTTTTGCTCTCCCTAATACTCCTTAGCCTTTCCACCTCTTGCTTAAGCCCTGCTACCAGACAGAGAGATCATTCACCGGCTCACACCACGCACAGGTGACTTTTGCCCTGTCCTCTGGTACTGCCCCCAGGCTCAGACATTCCCTGCAGCCAGGGATCTGGACAGCTGTGTCCTTCCTGGGGGGTTCTGTTTGGGCTTAGCACACTTTTGCTGGCAGCAGTAGCAGGCTTTTGATCATTTAGAAGCCCTTGCTGGATCTAGTCAAGTTTCTGGAAAAAAGCCCAAAAAAACCCAACCAGAACACACCCATCTAACACAACCCAACACCAGAAGCCAGGAGAGCAGCTGTATCACTCCTGTGCAAACTGCTGCACCATGCCCTCACTGCTGTGCCATGCCGCTGTTTGCCCCATCTGGCTCAACACACTCCCTAGAGCAATTTAAATCTCCTACACGTGGTCCTGGCATACCCCTTGCTTGCCTGATTGGCTGTTTCCTTGGGATGGTTTATTGAAAAGAGATAATATGTCATTCATTTGGTGGAAGAAACTTAAAAATTTTAAATTTATCTGTGTTGCTAGCAGGAGTACTGTAATCCTCTTTGTCAAATTTCTTTGACAATTTTTGCTGGAATTTGCACTCAGAAATGATAACTCAAGGGAGATAGATTCCATTACACTCTGCTGCCTTACTGCTGCCCAAGATCTTGGGAAAAAACCCTAAGAGTTTAACCTATGAGTAACACGACTCTTCATTAGCAGCTTCAACAGCATAAATCACAAAATGTGAGGCAGGAAGCAGGGGATCTAAGTTTGGAACTCGACTTCTGAAGGAGCCTTTCAGATTGCAGCAGGTTTACTATTAAGTTGCAGCAATCACAAATAAAGTAAATTTTTTTTAGAACCACAGAATTATTTAGGTTAGAAATGAATTCTTGCATTTATAGGCACTAAGAGCAATGGGCTTATTAAGAAAACATGCTAAATGGAATTCTCAACTAACTTTAACCCCCTTAAATGGGGGTCTGGGTGTGCTTCTTGTGAGGTTTATGACTTCTATATTAGATCATCACTATATGAGCAACAAAAATCGTGCAAGCAGCTAAATCACTTATTTATCTCTCCCAAGCAAACTGCCCTAACAGATTAAATCTAGGCTCCTTAATGTTTTTAAAATGTCAGGCAAAGAAAATGAAGACAAAGAAAGAGGAAAAACCTCTCAGTTTATTACCTGCTCCACACAAATTGATAGTTATATTTAACAATAAAAAAAGGAGATTTTAGCACATAAAAATAAGCAGATTTTAAAATACAATTGCTGGATTACAGAGAAAAAACAAGTAAGTTGAAACAAAATGCTGTAAAATGTAAAATGCTAGAGAAACTAAAGGAAAAAATTATGCAAAAGCTTAGAAAACTTTTTGCTGAATTGGAATCAATAAAGATGAAGATCGTTGTTCAGAACTAGTCACTTACAGTATATATCATAAAAATGTGTGTTAAAAATAAACGTAGTTTAG
>VYZP01052470.1:29275-49641 GCA_013400635.1 Hypocryptadius cinnamomeus | reverse complement strand
AAAAGCAGGTAAACCAGAAGTCTTACAGTCATTTTCTGAAATTCTGTGGCTACAGATTACATTCTAAATGGACAGTAATGGGATATGCAGTGTACACCCATCTATCACATAGAAAAAAAAAACCATGGAGCAAATACTGAAAGAGTAGAGCAGATTTTTTTTCTTCCAAAGGATATTCTCCCTTAATGCTGCCTGTATACTGCCTTCCACTCTAAATGCAAGTAAGCAATGGCTACATTACCATACCAATTTCCCTGAGGAGAAAATTGATGCAAGTAACTCCCCTACAAACACAGCAGGAAGGAATTGACCCTGTGGCATCCAGTAAAGAAAGCCAGTAACAATCGCAAACTGAATGGATACCAGCACCCTTCTTCACAATTTAAAGCTCTATTGAATAAAGCACTTCAGACTTAAATTAATGTCTTACAAGGCAATGCACAATGCAAACATTTTTCTGGTCTTGTTTCAGCCATAAATGCATGTTCTTGCATATGCTATAGAGATTCTGTAGATTTGGTGCTCGTCTTGCTGGCCAGCCACATTCGGAAACCTGCAATGAGAGAGACAAGAGACGTGAGAAACAGTATAATATTGTCACATATACACAACTTATAGGTTGTGCAAATGTCTACAAGGCAATTTTACACTTGAATGCCACTTCATGTTGAAATTAAGAAAGACACTCAAGAAAAGCAGTGTTACACAGTGTAAACACCACTTGGTAGGACAAAGTGCAATAAAACTACAGTTCTGTCCACAAATCTGCTGCACAAGAAGAATCAAGAACTCAGATTACTACCTGAAATATCCTTAGAGCAAGAGGTAAAATAAAACAGCTTTCAACTTAATTTGTGCACAGATACTTAAGGAAAAAAAACCCAAAACCAAAAAAACACAAACCCAAAAAAACCCCAACAACAGAAAGATTAGGCTTCTTTTCATATTTGTCCTTTGTTCAAAGAGCTTGAATGGTTCAGTAATATTCCATTTACAATTACTGCTTCAAAACACTAACAAAAAAATCAGCTTCACTGCTAAGAATCCATATCCTTGAGATCAATTGTCCAGTAAGAAACTTGATTCTTACTGGACAATTGATTCTTACTTGATTCTTGGGGCACTCAAAACATCTAAAGAGTAGATATATTAAGGATTGAGGAAGCAAGTTACAAATTAAGCTTTTTGTATTTTAGTCTCAACTGGAATTGCCCAATATTGAAGACCAAATTTTCCTATCAGCAACATGTCTTCCTATCTAGATAAAGAGTTCAAGGGTTACTCTCAGATAAATTACCTGAACTTATTATCACAAAAAAACTGTGTTTGTGCCAAGCACAGGAAAATGGACTGAAATAAACAGTCTAAGTCTTCTGCAACTTTTCATTGTACTCTAATATTTTAATTTAAAAATAAGGCCATTTCAGAAAGCATCACTTTGCAAGAGATTTAAATTGCACATTCCTTTGTTAGTACAAGCTTATGTAAAGTCACTAGTATACAAAGAAAAGCTAAGGCAAAAAGTCCTTTATATCCCTGTTCACCAGTTTTCAATGTGGGCTTCAGTATATCTCAAATATTACAACAGTACTGTGTGTTGGTTTCAGCTGGAGTAATTTTCTTCATAGCAACTAAATGAGGCCATGTTTTGTATTTGTGAGTATTGATAACACAGCAATTTTTTTTTATTGGTAAGCATGGCTTAGACAGACTTAAGGTCTTTTCTGCCTCTCACATCACGTCACCAGCAAGCAGGGTGGACAAGAAGCTGGGAGGAGACACAGCCAGGACAAGCAACCCCAGCTAACCAAAGGAATATTCCATAACATAGGACATCATGCTCATCCCATAAATCTGTGGGAAAAAGAATGGAAGGGGAAACATTTAGAGTGATGGCGTTTGTGTTCTGAAGGAATCATAATGCATGATAGAGCCCTTCATTCCTGTACACCTGCCTGCCCATGGGAAAAGATGGATGAATTTCTTGTTTTGCTTTGCTTGTACGTGTGGTTTTTGCTTTACCTATTGAACTGCTTTTATTCCAACCCACGAGTTCTCACTTTCACCTTGTGATTCCCTCCCCATTTCTACCAGGGAGGAATAAGCAAGCAGCTTGGTTGCTAGCTGAAGTTAAATCACAACACCACAAAAGAACCATATCGAAGCGTTGCAGCTTCAGACCAGAACACAGCCTAAAAAAAGTGTATTCAAAAAGCAAAAAGTACTGACTTTTTTCCTTTTCATTTATCATTTACTTTCCACTCAAACAGGAGGTTTCCCACAACATGTACCAAAAACATTACTTTCTGTTTCTTTACCTTGTGTTTTCAGCTCTAAGGGTCCTGACAATTAGCAGAATTATGGATAGTGCCCAAACTCTCAGAGCAACCTACTCCAAAAAGGACTCAAAACTAGCAGAGAAGCTTGTTTCAAAACTACCATTAATTTTAAGCAAGATTAAAGAAACTTGTAGAAGATCCATACAGATAGCAAACAGCAAGAAACCAATCATATGTAATTTCATAAATACCTTCTAAGCAAAGTGTCACAATTAAGAATTTTAGAAGCTGTTCTCCTCTGATCATGTTTAAAGGCTTGCCATAATCATCTTTGGCCAGCATTAAAGTAAACCTAAGCTTCTTTAGGTTCCTACATGGATGCTCTCATCCAGCACTGAACAATGAAGTTAGTCAGTATTGCTAAACATCTCAATTTCAATAGGCAGGTAAGAGCTCCAAATACAATTAGAGTTTGTTTCCAAGTAAAATAACTGCCTTCCTAAATACTCCTAGACAATAAAGTGGTCATGAACCTGTAATGTTTCAACTAATTATGACCTACTATGACTTCTTAACAAAACCAAGATCATATTACTATTCTTAGTACCAACACATCAGAAATACCAGGTGTATAGACACCTCAGACTTGCATAACCAAAAAAATTCCCTGGTAAGCAAATTCCCAATCACAGAATTTATCATTCCATAAACAGAGACTGATCACTTTGCAGGATGTGGAACAAATCAGTTCACCACATCAGTTTCAGACTTTCCAGCAATCTAGTGCTAAAAATAATTGCTGAACATTTTGCTTTGAGGTACCTGCTACAAATAATCATACAGTAGATTTCCTGTGTAATCAAGCTTTTTTGTCTTCCATCTTGAAGAGCCTCTGCCTGAACCTCATACTGAACCAGGTACACATAAGGAAGCTGATTGCATTCATCCAAAGAGGCAGTAATTTCAGGTGTTTTCAGTTTCAGTAAATTCAGGTTTCTTTCAGGTGCGACAATACTTTATCTTGTTCACAAGGAAACAAAACGAAGCAATAGCACACTAGAAAGAATACATTAAATATACCTCACCCCAACATTTTACATCAACTCTGGTAACTGAATAATGCTAAGGATGGCTCTGTATAATAACACCAAAAAGGCTTTATTATTCTGTAATAAATAATGGTTCTAGACTCTCTTCTTGGCAGACAGTATTGTGTGGAAGGGGCATGATCACTACAGACTCTTAAGGTGCTGGACAACTCACAACACAATAACAGTCCCAGCTGTTGAGCCAGGACAGTTGAGTTTTACTTAGGAGCAAACACTGAAGTCCAGTATCTTGGCACCTAACAAGATGTTCTCAATGCCTTGTTGCTGAATTAGGCAAATGCCTTCATGTAAGTATCAGAGAAATTGCCAGGAAGGATAATGGAGGCTCAGGTAAGCTACAACAATACCGAAGATAGTGGGAACAATCAGTCAGCTATGGCTGAGTCATATGGGAGTCAAATGGTATGCAGCGGGACAAGAAGAAACTCCAGTGAACAGGTTATGCAAATCAGTCACCGTGTCCTTGATACAGGAAAATGGTATAATACAGGAGAGATTGACATTTTAGTATGACTTTCATTACTTTAAGTATTCTCCACTTAAATTTGAAACACACAAGGTACATGAGCATGTTTTCAAAGATACTACTATCCTAATAAAAAAAGACTTCAGTCTGTTTAAGATTAGTAAGATTTTTTTAAGATTAAATATTAGTCCGCTACCAGTTAAGTTTAGTTTTAAAGCAAGGACAAGGCAAATATGACCTTTGACCTTGTGTTTATACTTACTCCTTGTCATCTTTTTGATGAACCTTCTTTAACCTATTTTACAATATAAAGCTGAAGGTATTATGAAAACATTATGTTTCAAGGCCTTTCAGAGAAATACACAAAAACTATACACACCCTGTTATGGAATCTTGAAGGCCTGTATGTTCTTGGAGAGAGATTGTACACAGCATAATGGCCAGGATGTTTAGAGTCCAGACACAACCGCACATCTTCTATGTTATTTTTGATGGCAGATTCTACACCTTCAGCTGGAAAGGACATCACTGAAGACAGAACAAACAGCAAGTGAATTTTTTCATGTATTAAGAACAAGGAGAAATTATGTTTAACAAATACATAGATATCATACCAGCAATTCTGGAAGTGATGTATGAGATATCCAAGTCTCCTTTTGCGTAACTGAAAGAGAACACATTGCTTATAATACTGGGACATGTAACCATAAGTCACATTCAAACCATAAGTCTAAAAGGCAGATCTCTCAGATGGCACCCACCACAAGGAATAATGTTTCGTTTCTTCCATCTGAGACTGGTTATATTCACATTTCTAGAGCTTCAGAACAGAGCTTTCAGAATAGATACTGGGTTTAGCAGTTACTCATTTATATTAGTTGCACCAAAACCATCTGTGGGATTTTGTACAGATACCTTTAATCTTTAACTCACTCCCCTAGCCCCTCCTCTTACTGATGAAAACGCACTGAAGGGTGCCAGTTTGAAAACCTAATGATGATACATTAATATCTTTCATGAAAGATCTCAATGCTTAAAAGAAAGACTACTAGTTGAACATCAAAGTTTAAATTACATAACTCTGGCGTATTACTATCTATCACAAATGGCCATGCTGCCCAACATCCAAATTCCATGGACAGTGTTAAGAACACTTCCCTGTCTAGCCATTCAGGAAGGACTCTTGCAGCACATCTGAACCACCACCAGACCTGTTACTGCCAGGACTGAAGCCCCTCTGCAGCTGGAGAGCCAATGGGTGTCCCACTTGACTCCCTACACACCCCACACTCACACACGGTCAGACCAGGTTTCCTCACCAGTCCGACCCCAGGCTTCCCATAGCAGAGTCCCAGATCCACGGTTGCTTAAAGTAATTTAATCCTCCAGCAGCAACAGAGTAACAGCTGGAACTGCTGCCTCCTAGGAGGGACTTCCAAGAAACAGTGAGCTTTTATACTCTCACAATTTTTGGGTGCCAAAGTCTGGGGTCTGGTGGGCTTTTATATCCCCACAGTTTATGGGTGCCAAAATCTGGGGTCTTCCTGCTGAGTCCTTGGCTCCTGCAGTGCCTCAGTGTCCGGTCACCTGCCTGGGTCACAGGCCCCTGTGCCCTTTGCTGCGCCAAACGTTGGCAATTCCTGACCTCTTGCCTCAGGCTCCCAGCCAGAGCTCAACCTGCAGCTCCCACTGCAGCTGCACCCTGAGCTACCTGCACTCAACACAGAGAGTACCAAAATCTCTTTTCTCGTTTAAATAATTCTTACAAAAATTCATTTCCAGAACTCCCATAAGTGAGCAAGGCATTAGTCATTACTCATCTCTCTCTCATACAACTGTGCACAGTTTAATAGTACAGACTTTTCAAAAAATCTCCCAGTGATACTTAGATTACTTACAATTCCATGCACCTTTACCTAATCATCCACATTATGTCAACAATTAACTAATTTAAGACCAATATTACTTTTTGTTTCTATGGTATCTGCTATGTAGCAGAATGAAAAAGCAAGAGAAAGAGAGCCAATGAAGAGAGCCAATGCAGGCCAACAACCTTGAGCATAACTACACAGGTCTGCACTCCTGGATTGGCAAAGCAAGAACAAAACTCACCAACAGAATTTGATTTAGACTAATGGGTGAATTTGATTTACACTAACTTAAATATCTCAGTAGCCTATTAACCGCAGAATATCAAAATGTCATTAAAACACTATGATGTGTATTTCATTAATTCAGAGGCACTAACAAAACCTCTGTATCACAACAAAATTTCAAGACACTGCTTGGAAGAGCAGACCTAGGATACTACACTTAAATTTTGAAACACCAAGAAAGAACACTAAGTTTTGATTCTTTACTGCTTGCTAGTAGTGATGGAGGTAAGAGGGACTCACTAAAAATACACATTGTATATATAAATATATATTTAATATTCAAGGATAGTGAGGAGGATTTTTGATTAGGGAAGAAAAATCTTCTGAATGCAATGCCATTTAACAATATTTATGCAGAATGGCAAAATCAGTGTCCTAGCAATGATAATGATTCACTGTCTCAAACTAAAACCACAAGAGACTTTGAGTCTCACTAGACATAACACCAAAAAAAAAACCAACAAAACCCTCAGCCTTGAGATACCTTGCATAAGGAGGTATGACAAATGGGCACAATTTCAAAATTTTTTGCACCTTTGGAAGGACATACTTCATCATGTAAGCTCAGGTAGTAATCCTGCTGCAGCCAAACTAATTAAGGCAGAAATTTACATTCAGAGATAATAACAATTGCTTACTAAAATTTGTGATGGCTGTAGTCCTTTACAGAATGCTATTTGTTGATTACATCCAGCAGTTTCAAGCAAGAAAACATGTAATCATTCTAGTATCAATTTTTTTTTGGTATCAAGGTAAAGGACCAACTAATACCACAGCTGTAGAACACAGAACCATTATCTCTTCAACACTGTAACACCGAGGTTAAGCAGCAACTTGTAACATTGGCACAAAACTATTAAGAGCAAAAAAGCAACAGTACTCACACCCATTCCCTAGAGAAGACTTTCAGAATTGGCTTCTTACTACCAACACCACTCAACCGAGCTTTGGTTTTTACATTTGCTAAATTAAAAAGCAACATTAGGAGCACAGATCTCACCATACACAGATGTAAGAGTGCAGTTTAGTATGCCAACAACAGAGCACAGCATAGCCAACTTAAGCTTTATATTTAGCAGGAGTATTCCAAGTATGTGACTATTACATTGAAAAAGCTTCAGAATTTTAGTGTAGTTTTAATTAAAATGAAGCTTCTTAACTGTAAAATCAACACAAGTCTCCAGAACACCACCATATCCTTGAATTCACTGAACTTTATTCTGAAAATTTCACAGCTATTTCAGTAGTAAGACCTGAACACAAGGTACTCTTGTTTTCAGCGGAGAGTTGTATGTCAGAATGGTAACTGAGATTTCTTTAACAGTAAGAAGGTGAAAAAAACATGTATTCTTCACGTTGTTCAAGCATTCCTATGCTTTTCAAGATAAAACTCTCTATCTAAAAATCACTAATAGAGTCTTTTCTTTCATGTCCTCAACAGCAGAAATTTCATTCAGATAGCAGTTTTGCTGGCAGTCTGTAGCAGAAGAAAAGCATGCAAACATAGACACACATAGAGTGTTCTCAGCCTGTGGTCCAACATGGGAAACTCTGTGTGTTTTTAAGGGTCTAATTAAGCACAAAAAAAAAAAAGTATACGACACCAACATTTAGTCACTTTTCTGATCATGCAGACTTCTTCAAAACTGGGACTACTTCACTGTGGGACAGGACTAGACTAGTCTAGTCTCTGTATGGAGGCAGGGCGTTATTTCCTTACAACATCTAATGGGGGCCTACAAGAAAGCTGGAGAAGGACTTTTTGCAAGGGCATGTAATGACAGGATATGAAGGAATGGCTTTAAACTGAAAGAGAGCAGATGGATATCAGTCTGGTCTAGTTGAAGGTGTCCCTGCCCATTGCTCAGCGGTTAGAATCAGATCCTGCTTCCAATCAAAACTACTGTTTGATTCTATGAAATGAAGCAAGTAAGACATGAATTCTGATTTTGAAGAATATCAAAGCAAAAATAAGAAGTTCTAAATACATGTTAAAAACTTCTCATTGTGTAAATAGCTGGCATTATCATTCTTGCCAGAGACTAGATGCACCTAAAGACCCTAAGAAAGATTAAACAAAAGACTATTCCAGCAAATTAAAAACAATGGAACTAAAATTAGCAACTAAACTCACAAAATAAACTAGATGACATGCAGAACAAAATTCTACAACAGTACCATCTGTTTACTAACAGCTGAAGATGATAAAGAACAAAGAATGACAGAGTAACCAGCACAGCTACAATGTCAGCATATAAACCATTAAATTAAATACTGTCCTAACACTAAGCAATGTTCCTCCAGACATCTCTACACTTACAAGATTAGAAAAAAATACCTATCCTTTTTTTTTCAGTTTATTTTTTAAAATCCAGGAAGAAAAACAGCACTAAAATTCACATCAATCTGTTCCCACTTGGTTTTGCTTCATGAAACTGAATTAATCATGCAACCACCTAGTGCAGTGCAAAGATCCATGAAAAAAAATATTAAACAAGAAACAAAATTACCTTAAAAGCCAAGAAAGCAAGCATAAAAGGCAGCTAATTGTTCCTAGATTACTACATTATAATCTTTTCAGCAAAAGAGATTGTTCTGACAAAGCAAAGGAAGACTGATCACAAGTTTTGCCTGCTGCTTTCAATACCAGTGAAGATCCAATCCTTAAAACATTTAGCTATGTTTTTTGACAGGACATTTGTAACCTGTACAGATGCAGGCCTCAATAAGCATAAAAACTAGTGCCTAAAAAAAGAGCACAGAAGCTCCACAAGTGAGAAAAAAAAGTTCTCTGGGCTTAACAGAGAAATGCTGTGGCTGCACAGCTGCAGGCTGAGTTTTCAGCAGTTTACTGATCTGCTGGATCATGGCTCCTGTCTGTGCAGATGGTGCCACTTCATAAAGCAATGCATATCTTCTCCATCTCCATCCTGGTACTTGCTTTTAAGGCAGTTTGTAACAAGAGGGCTGAATCCCCATTGCTCTTTGTCCTCTCGTACTGCAGCTGCCTGACCTGAACCTGTAACAGAGGTTATGACACTTGCAACTGAGGTGGTCTGAGGGACAATGAAGATAGTCCTCATTTACTCTCCTGTTCCAAGCAACCTGTAATGTGTGTTTCAGTTTTCAGATTTTATCATTTATCAGGACTAACAAGAGACCAAAATCAGAATTAACCTAAAGGCAGCTACAGAAAAGAAAAAATAAGTTTTTTCATCACAACAACAAAATACTTAAATCTTACACTGTAGTTTGGATTCGGCAAGATAGAAGTCTGTCTGCAGACAAAGGAAGTAACCCCATAATTCAAAAAAGCAATGATAAGTAGGAAGGAGAGAGCCTACCTAATGAAATTACAAACTCCAAAAGTGCTTAAGTGTGGTTAGAAAATGCATGACATAGAAGAGACATTTTAATTTTTCCAGAATGTCTGCTTCTTATGATGGTTGAAGAGTTTTGGAAAGGCAGTCAAAGATGCAACAGCAGAAGAGGTATTCTCACATCGCCGATTGTATCAGCTATATCCGCAACACAAGTTTGTGAAGGCAGCGAATGAATATGACAGAAATAGACATGCCCTATAGCAGATGCAAACAAAGAATTAACAATTCAGCTTGATTAAAACACAGTTTAAGAATGCACAAGCCCAGTGGTGGAACTCACAGCAGAACAGTGAATGTTAAATGCTAGCAATAGTAAAATACTACAGCATTTAAGCCTACCTTAGGCCCCACAGAACAGTAAGTATTGGCTATGTTAATTCATGTTTTGCCATTTCACTGTTAAATACAGTAAGGATTCAAAATATAAGGCAATACAAAGAAAGAAAACTACAGTGTAGCAGCCACAGGGCCTGCAAGCCTCCCTGGCAGTCAGTCACTTAAGATAAGAAATGCCTAGTCATGATGACTGGACCAAAGAGCCGCTCTCCCGTCTTCGGACCCTTGTTATCTCCCTGTAAGACAATAGGTCATTTTTGCCTCGACCTTATTACTGGACTGTTTCCCAAAACCCCTATACCCTATACAAACCCCTCTTTCTGCCCAGTTCTGCAGAAGAGTTGTCACTGTGACCCTGTGCAGAAGCTGCCAATAAAGACACCTCTGCGGAACTGCATACAGCTCTTCTCCTCTCTCTCCTGCGTCTGCCGAGGCACTTAGCAAGCTAAGAGCTGGAATCATTAAAGAGCTGAATTCACCAAAGAGCTTCAAGAGCTGAGCTGCTTGCTAAGATTGTCTACAGCTGGGAGACTGCCTGAGGGACCGGGACAGGTTGTGCTTAGCAGGACTTCGCTATCTGGGACACCTATGGCAGCTGGGGTTGGAGAGACCCCGAGAAGCCCCACCATAATAAATAACTCAGGGCTGCTAAATAATACTGGTAAATTACAAGTGGAGAGAATTTGTCTTTCAGTCACTGGAAAAATAAGTATTAAAGTAACTGATTCTCACTAGCAGAACTACATGCTTGGAGCATTTCCTCTTTTTTTCCCACTCCTCAGCCCAATGACTAAATCCACTCAGATAACACAAGAAAACAAAAACACAGTCGTATGGAGACAGAGGGTGCTCCACAAAACCAAGATTTCTTTATGATAGTCCAGAACTTCAACAAAAATTTGACGATTTCACATGTTGTGTCAAAGGTGATAGTCAAGAGTCAACCTTATTCAACCAACTGAGTCCAAAACATCTGAGAGGGACTAATCTCCTCATGATCAATCCTGGGACATAGCATACACTGTCTGACAGCCCTCTGTCAATCCACCACAGTCCACGCAAATGTGTATTCCTCAGTAGCTTGAAAAGGTCTCTGGCTAATTGATCTTATTTGGATATGACAACATACCCTCCCATTAAAAGCTACAAACTAGTCTGAGGTCAAACAATTACATTTTCAAGATACTCAGTTCTAGTAAACTTCCATATCTGACTTACTGTAATTCAAACAAATGAGGTAAAATGATATTATAATTGATGATGATATTGATAATATTGACTAATATTTAATAAGTTCCAAAAGCCATGCACTAAGCTGTTTTGTTCAGCCACAGAACACTAACTAGCGACTGAGAAGAGGCATACTAAGTCTCAACAATAAGACAGATGCAAGACTTATTTTGGGCAATCACCATAATCTAAACAAACAGTTGTGGAGAAGAGCATGAGAACTGAACAGAATCTTTTCAGACAGCAAGTACTCACTGTCCAGTACTTCAGAAGTTGCTAGATGAGCTCTGCAGATGTGGTTGGATGTACAGTTACTGTTTTATTCCTTGCCCACTACACTTACTATGGAAGCAAAGGAAATCACACAAAGCAAAAAGCTAGACACATCTGTAAGGTAAGAGAAATAAAAATAAGGTGTAGGCACAGCACAAGCCATTCCATATTAAAAAGACTATTTTAGACAGTTCTAACCCATCGCTAGAAAAGGGAAAAACTGCACAAGATGAAATGTAAAAAAGCGATTAAACTTCCAGTAGCCTTTGAGGAAGAAACCACTTGCAACAGCAGGAAGAGAAAATTGCTTCAAACAAAACTAAGCTATGAAGATGTACCCAGAAAGTCATGTGGAGTCAAAAGAATAAGGAAGTGAAGTGTAGGAGTACTTCAGATGCATGTAGTGTACAATAAAAACATAGTAAGATCTAATAGACAGCCATGGGAAAGTAGGGCTTGTAACTTTGTCAAAACTGCTTTTCATCATGCAACAGTTTGTTTCCCTTGTACACCTCCCTGCCCTGTGTCCATGTGGATTTCCCAGGAATAAAAGTTTAATGCCACTATCCTAGTTACTTCTATAGAATACTTAAGGACAAACCACAGCAGTGCAGCCTTTTCAACTTTTAAATAATAGAGGAACTGGCCTTTCTAAGCCCTATTTAGAAGTTTTAACAGACTAAGCGTAAGAGCCAACAGCTAAAAACACACTTGAAGTGGACACAGAGGTGCAGCATCTACAAATCTAACTTACCTGATCATTATAAATACTTTAGAGCAGTACTATGCACAAGTAACACCCAAATTCTGAAAAAACCCTACATATGAAGAAATATCTTTCACAAGCTGTAACACAATATCCTGACTAAAGGAACACAAAGCCTACAGTGAGTAATAGAGTTCAGTATTCTTTTGGAGGCTCTAATTCAGACAACGTATTCAGTAGTGACTTACCTGCTCTTGTTAGAACTAGGAAAACCCTTTAACACTGCATAGAATTTTATTATGATCTAAAAATGTATAAATTGTACAGACTGATTAATATTGATCATAAGGAAGTATTAGAAATATTTGAAATGGGACTGACAACCCGATTAGAAAAAAATAATCACACAATACGAATCTGAAAACATACACCTCTAAACATGAGAGTATTCATACATGCAATACACTGCACAGGAGACAAAGAGTGCCTCTCCCACTGTCTTGAAGGCATAGGATTCCACCTGGAAACTAAACTGAAGAGCTTATTTCCCTGCAGGTATTTTCCCCTCCTCACATCTATTCCCTTGATTTGTACATTTCACTGCTCCATCTTTGTAATCCCTCTTTTATTCATGAAGGCCCTATCCAATAATTCAATTCTCCATGCTGCTTCATCCCCCACCTGCTCACGTCTCAAAAAGTTTTCAGTATTTAAAGTACAGTAGGGCAAGTAGTACTTACAGACAGGCACTTAACTGCAACATTCTCAATTCTAGTACGTGACTGTTGAAGTAACTTTTGTATTAATATTATACATAAAATCTCAGGGGGTAGCTATCAGCTATTACAGCTCAAACTTGGACAAATATGCTGAATTTACCATTTCTGGAGTAAACTCCTGTGCCTTCATTTAGAACTCTTATCAGCACAATTTTTTAGTTTTTGTATTTTTTTTTTTTACTCACTTGGCCACAGACTGGATAACTTTAGAAGATGTATCCTTAATATTAGTGAAAAATCGCTCTGTTCCACCCCTCAGAATATCAAAGAACCCTCCATAAGTCTGGTCACATTCCGCAACGGTCAGGCCTAGAGTAGTTGAATAAAAATAATTGTACTTTATTATGGAGCCCATTCCAGGATATGACTTAAAGTATGTTGCCTATAAAGCTGGAAGGAAGTGAATGCACATACAGGCTACACCTTGCTGTAAGGCTCACAGTTCCAAACCAAAGTTCTCCTTAACTATGACCTATGCAAAAAAATAGTACTTCCGGCAGTCAGGAAGTACCAGTGATACACCTAACACATTATTTAATTTGCTGTCTGTATTTATGAGAAAATAAGGTAGAAAATTCTGGAAGTAAAGCATATGTTTCACAGCATCAATGCAAAACATTGCCTTTCTTCAGTACCAGTTTCTAAAGTGCAGCTTAGCATAAGCAGATCTACTTAATCATCTCCAGTAGACATATTTTAATGCAGGGCTTCAGAAGCAGCTGGCATAGTTAAGCTTAAGTTTTAAGCACAACATCACAGCACAATGTACCTATTAATATGATTGTATACAACACACAGTAGGTATTCTTGCACAAAACAGATGACAGACAGACTTTTGATTATAATTGCATTAGGATGCTGGATTCTTCCACAGAAATTGATATACACATATTATTAGTGCAATGTTACCCAATTTTAGCATTTCCCCTGGAAAATTAATAATCCCTTGTCTCATTGACAGTTCATCCTAATTAATATCAAGCAAGAAAGATCAAGCTGGAAGGAAAACTGAATACAATATAAAATAGTCCCTTGATATTTTTTACATTAATTGAAGTGCTCCATATTCAGATATAATAGTTAATACAGGTGCAGAAAGAATAGTAAAAAACTAGATGTAAATAAGCCTATCAAGCTTATTTTCTTTACTATATTTTCAACTGAATGTACTCTGGATTATCTATTTCTGCAGACTAAGTATATCAGCTTTGATTTGTGTCATTTTGGAGACATGTTTTGGTTGATTCCATTTACTTCTGCTAATCCAACAATTGTTTTTCTCAGCTGGAATCCCAACTCCTCTCCTCACTACTGTTGTTCTGCAGTGCAACCCTCTCCTGAAGTCCGGCCTGGACAATGCTCCCATAATTAGCTGGATTCAAGGCAGTACCAGCTACAGCTGTTCCTGAAAGTGCTGACTGGATAGTCACTAGACCAAATGCTGCCTTCTCCCTTCAAGGCTGTCATACACGGATCTTTTGGAAGTGAGAAACTAAATAGCTTTAGACTACTAACACTGTCAGATGAACTTCAAAATATCATAGGGGGGTCCAAAGTCTTTTTGGGCAGGAGAGAAAACGAGAGAGAGGTGGACCCAGGGTGCTTACAGAAGTATTTCTTCCCCATACAGGCTTTTTACAATCTAAAATAAACGCATTTGAGGTCAGCAAATTCCAAGCATTACTGAACTACTATGGTCCACAGCCAGAATCCCTACAATTTCTTCTGCATTTCTTTATTAAGCTCTCTGTATTCAGCCAGACATTAAGCCCGTTTTAACACAAAGTGATAACAACACACCATAAATAGCTGCTATCTTTTTATGTTGCAACACATCTGATGTTAAATAGTTCCTCTTGAAAAACAAAGGCAACTGTCACTTTTTTTACCTCAGAAATTCAGCGCTGAACACAGACTCAGGCTATGTCCTGACTTCAGTACCTTCTGCCACAAGGCAACAATGTTTCAATTAAATTACAGAACCCAAGGATCTTTAACAGTTTAAATTCAAACTCCTATTAAATGCTGCTCTTTAGACAACGCACTTTCAAATATCATTGCCTCATAGAATAAAAAAATTTCAGGGTTTAAAATAAGCTATTTTCACCTGTTTGTCAAAACCTGAAGACTCGTTAGACCATTATTGCTTCTCATAACCACACTTTCATCAAGTTTTAGTTCACTTATGTCAACACTCCTGCCTCTACTGGTCAATAGTGCACTTGAAATTATTTTCCATAAGAAACATAATTTTTACCTTGCACAGCAATGAACTTGAGAAATTCGTATTTGCATATCAACATATCAAAATATCTAAAATCCCCAAATGACTTGTGTTCCCCCATGGAAGATATGCAATTGTCTTTATACTAAAATGACATCTCTTTTCGAACATACCTGCATTGTACAAATTGTTGAGCTGTCCTGCAGGCTTGGAGCTCTGTGAAACAGACGTCACAGATGTCCGAGGCTGAGCATTGTTTCCATAGCCTCCGTTTTGCTCCAGAAGCTGAGAAGAATAATACTCCAGATGAGAATTTTCTTGCTAATTTACCCATCTTGCTATGCTTGGCAAATTACTGCTCCTTGGTGAGAACAAGCAAACTAAACCTCAGGACAAAGACCAGAAAGTTAAGATATACTAATTGACTCACCTGCAGTATAGTGCAAATTAAGCATTGAACAGGAGATGCCTAAGTGGGTTTCAAGTTAGTGTAAGCAGAGCCTTCATATACAAAAGTTTTCTGTGCAAGTTAATTATGATAGAACACAGCATGTCAAACAGAGTGCTAGCCTACTAAAGAACAAACCAATAGGATGAAACTATTTTCAAAAAGCAGTAAGAAACACTAAATTTCTTTTAAGGTCTCTGTGCTGTAAAGGGCATATTTTCAAAGATCCTACAAGTGATACTGATCAATTCAACTGAACTTCAAAATAAATCAGTACAAAATTTTCAAAATACAAAGAAACAGGGGACCTGCTCTGAAATCTTCTACTAAACGCACATACACTGCAGAGGACAGAAATGAGGCCTAATCAATTACACTCCTTATAGGACATTTTTACCTCTGTGATGGGGGATTTAGGATTGACATTCCTAGCTGCTGCAATCTCCTGCAGTTGGTTCACAAGTTCAGTGATTGACAATCTCTCCTCTGGATTCACTTTCAAAGTGGAGCCTAAAAAAAAGGAGATCCAGACAATGTAAATCCTTCAAAGCTTTTCTCCCAGCTGATAATAACTTCTTCAATACATTCCAATGCAATAAGCAAACACTTGAACAGAGTGGAGAAACTACTAAATCAATATCCAAATACAATTCTCATAATTGCATACATGACAAAAAAACAACACTACATAGAATCAATAATATTTCTAAGACTACACCTTGGAATCAGTTAAGAAAGAACATCAGAGGTAACTTTGTGTCTAATACTATTGCAGTCAGATACATTTCTGGAACAGTAATTAACATTTCCACTAACCTATCTGAAACCTAAAGCAAACCATTTTTTAAGCAAGTTCAAAGAAATCAAATCAAAACACCAGTTGTTCCAATGAACTAATTCAGATACCACGCAAGACACTTAAAAGAAACTAAAAAATCAACTTTCACATAAAATTTCATTATTTTTCTATAATGGATTAAGATTATTAATAAGATAAGTTGCTGCAATTTACCTTTTTCACCTTCACACGTCAATGACATTTAACTATCAGTAAAACAACTGCTAATAACAACACGCATCCACAAAGAAACTGAAAAAAGTAACACTGTAAACTTACGAATGAGATCATGAAAGACAGAATAGCGGGTGTCATTTTGTGGGATGACATATTTTCCATTGACTATGCGAAGTTTAGCTCCATCTTCAAATGGGTGCTGCCTAAAGCACAGCAAGTACAGGATACAGCCCAGAGCCTACAGAGGTAAACAGAAATACTGCATAGGATCATGGGGACCTTTAGGCTGGAAAAGACCTTTATGACCCTCAAGTTCAAAGGTTAACTCAGCACTGCCAAATCCACCGCTAAACCGTGTCCCTCAGTACCATATCTACACATCTTTTAAATGCCTCCATGGATGGTAACCCAACCACTGCCCTGAAGAGTCTCTTCCAGTGCCCAATAACCCTTACAGTGAAGAAATCTTTTCTAGTATCTAACCTAAACATCCCCTTGTGCAACTTGAAGCCATTTTCTCTTGTCCTATCACTTGTCATTTGGAAAAACTACTCCTGTCTATTTTTAAAAAATCCTTTAGAAGTCATTACAAGAAATCCATTTTATGAATTTCAAAGCATACAAAAAATGAGCAGCCTTGCCATACTGAACATGTTCAAGAGAAGTATCATACTTTCAAAAAATGTTCAGAAGTTTTATTTCATATCTCCATCCTGTGCTGCCAGGCGACACATTTTATTTGTCAAGACAGAATTTGGTCTAACTTAGATACATTGTTATGCAATACAAAAGCTAGGTGATTACGTAAGTGTTAAGCAAATTTCTTAAAAAACTCTAGGGAGACACACAACACTCTCTCTAAAACACATCTTCTGATAAAGGTTTGAGGAAAATAAGCCCAAAATGACAGTTGCTTTATTCCCTACAGTCAGATGGCTATTCAACTCTTGGAACAAATAAAATTTAAGACTATTTTCAGACAAGTTCATTCAAGGCTCAAAAATCACAAAACCCGGATTACTATATCCTGGGAACTTCCAAGTTCCTTCCTGTGTCCAACTTGAGATTTTTGTAACCTGAGAAGACAACAACTAATGAAGACAGAAATCAGTTCTGAATTCTAATCTCTGAATAATCCAGGTGTTAAGGATTAGCTAGGATAACTGAACCCATTACTGAAGTAAATGTAAATTGATACGTATGTTTTCAAATAAATTAAAATATTAAATATGCCAGCAGAGTTACAATATCATAACAGAAATGTTCCATTTCACCTATAAAAGCTTGATAATAAAGCACTCAATGCCTCCACATAACTGTTGGCACAATGAGTTGTGAAAATTCCTCCTCTAAGTTTCTTCTGAACCTCAGTATATATAGTTACTTAAGCATTTGGGCTTTTATAGACCTCAAAAATGAAGCAATCCATTGGATGTTACCTAAGAAAACTGACCACTGCCTCGAGTCCTCTGTGCGCACCATCTCCAACTGCCCCTGGTTGTCAATTTATCCCAAGAAGAGCTTCTAAGGCCTGAAAGTTATTGAGGTCCCTGAGGTGCAGGGATTTAGCTACTCCAAAATAACTTTGAGAGTCTCTCAGTCCAGGACCAGAAATAAAGTACATATGTTAGTTCTGTATATTCTTGCACATTTTTGTCAGGCTGTGGAAAAAGACTCTCTGTAATGTGTACATGGAAGCATCATACAGTCCACACTAACTAATCCAGCAGGGCAGTAGAGAAAATACCATCTACTCTTCCACGAAATGCTTGCTCACAAAGCAGACCATCATTTAGTTAGAGGAACAAAACTACTCCCTGTGCAGTCTGCACATCAGGAGAGAGCACCCACAGCCACGCAAGAGAGAAAAGTACCAAGGGAACCAGTTGAACACACAGGAAATGGGAGAGGCCACTCAGATTTGATTTCTGCTTCAATTGCTGGAGAATGTTTTTATTTTCCTCTGGTTTACCTGTAAATTAGGATCGTAACTGTGATAAATTTCGGCTGTTTTAAACACCAAGCGTCATTCAACTTGGCTAGAAGGCAATTTCAGTTGCAGCAAGGCAAGTCCTCAAAGCCAACACCATACACACAGCCTCAGCACTGCTACACTTGACAGAAGAGTCCATTCTGAAGATAATGTCCCAAAGCTGCACAGTCCTTCTACAGAAGTTACCCAGATCCATCTGAGCACTCACATGCCAGAAGGTAAAAAGCAGAACCACAAAGCAACCAAAAATAGCTAGGAGTAACTTTTGACCTGCTACTGGGCCTTTACCAGCAACTAATTTAAATTTTGTTAAGATGACAGTGGGGTTTTTAAAAGGTTCAGATAGTGTTTGGGAATTGAGGGGATAAGGAAGGGGTGGGATTGTTTTAAACAAATAAAAATATTGTTATTTTTCCCCTGACTAGCTTTAGACAACAAGCAGCACACTAAAGTTCGACAGCACAGTTGCAGGATGACACAGATATTAGACCGAAGTAAAATTAAGTCAAATTAAGCTACATAAAACCTGAAGAGATTGTTCAGCTCACACTGAATTAAGAGCTGCAGGACATCCTGCATGGACCATTGAAATTTTTTAATTAGATATTGGTTAGGAGAATCCAGCTTTGAAATTGTGCTCCTTAACAAACATTTCCGTAGTCAACTCCTTTGCCTTTTCAGAAATCTTTGAGAGTGAGAGGGCACGAAGGGCCTTTCATGCATGGAGAAAAATCACTTGACAAGGAACAGCCTGTCACTTAGTTGAATGTGAGCTCAGTAATTCACATTAATTTTGAAAACAAGCAACTAAAACATTTGGATTTCGTGTTTATTTTCTGATCTTTAGACTTAGGTAGAAAATGTACAGAAAGCAGTCAGCCAAGCCTAAGAAACTCTGGACTTATAATGACACCTAATCACATTCCCATTGTGGAGTCAATGTAATTGATAACTAACCTTTCATCTATGCTGCTGTTCTAAGACAGACATTACTTCCTTTGTTTTTAAGCTCACACAGTGACAAATATACAGACTCAAGAATGTTAATCACTCTACCTGCTTTCTTTGAAAAACTGGGGTTTTTTTATCCTAAGTACAAACTACAAATCATTTATGCTTCCAGAGACAGGACCATATTAGTCCGCCAAATACTTTTATATTTTTATTGAACCCAAAGCACAAAGGAAAAAATATGGAACAATATGTTCCAACTCAGGTATGGTAAATGAAACAGGTCTTCCCAAAATACAGAAGGAGACCACCATGTTAACACTAACACATACAGAGTTATTTTAAACAAGAAATGAACTGCAATTGCCCTTTTGAGTGAGGCCTTTATTAAACACATTTCTAGTTTTGTTTTTGACTGGATGTTAACAAGACCAAAATGGATGGGTAACGAGGTTTCGAAGGAACTTAGGAACAAAAAGAGGATGTATCATCTTCGGAAGGAGGGTCAGGTATCTCAGGAAGTATTTTAGGGGGTTGCTAGAGCATGTAGGAAAAAAGTTAGGGAGGCCAAAGTTCAGTTTGAACTTAATTTGGCAACTTTTGTAAAGGCCAATAAAAATGTTTTTACAAATATATTAATAGCAAAAGGAAGGGTAAGACCAGGAAGGGTAAGACCTTTGTTCTCTATTGGATGAGGGAGGGAACTGAGTAACTGCAGATGAGGAGAAGGGAGAAGTGCCTAGTGCCTTCTTTGCCTCAGTCTTCAGCGGGAAGACAGCTTGTCCTCAGATCAACTGTCCTCCTGGGTTGGCAGATGGTGTCGGGGTGCAGAATGGACCCCCTGTTATCCAGGAGGAGACTGTCAGAGAACTGCTGAGCCACTGATGTTCATAAATCTATGGGACTAGATGGGCTCCATCCTAGGGTGATGAGGGAGCTGGCAGATGAGCTTGCAAAGCCACTCTCCATCATTTACCAGCAGTCCTGGCTCACTGGCGAGGTTCCAGACGACTGGAAG